>ML313474.1:64384-99425 GCA_005239505.1 Nicotiana paniculata
ATAATCATTTAATTCACCTATGGGGAAAATTCCCTCTTACAAGGTTAGAAAGGAGACTTACCTCGCGTCAAGTCTATTTCCCGGGTCAAGAATGCGCCCGAAACTCCAAATTCGTCCAAGGACTCGAAACTAGTCAAATATTTCATAAACAAATCAGTCTATACTCCAAAGTCCTTAATTCTCCTACTTAAATGATCATTTCAACCTAAATTGGGAAAATCCTAAAATACACCTCCGGGCCCACATGCTCGGATTCCGGAAATTTTTGAAGGAAACTATCACCCATGGCCTAAGGATCAATATTATATAGTTTTTGTATGATTCCTTAACAAATTTCTTGGTAATTTCCCATTTTTGTCAAAAACCTAGGTTTTTACTCTAACCCATGGTTTCTACTAATTGTTGTGTTAATCTACCTAAGAATTCAAGTATAAAGCTAAATTTATAGTAGGAATTACTTACCTCATAGTAGCTAGGTCGAATACCCTCCTTGCACGCTCTCAAAATCGCCAAAAGAAGAAGAATGGTGTTCAAAAATTGCTAAGTCCTGTATTTAAAACGAAACTCAGAGCTTACAGGCTTTCCGCACCTGCGGCTCGAGGACCGCACCTGCGAGAAACATATCACACCTGCGGAGAAGGGGAAGGGGGCCTGGCTTCGCATCTGCGACTCCACTTCTGCGAAAAGGGGTCCGCATTTGCGGAAATAGGCAGCTCCTTCAGGACTCGCACCTGCGAGGCTGGGACCGCAGAAGCGGTCTCGCACCTGCGACTTGACCTCCGCAGGTGCGGTCGCACCAGATCTGGTGCACCAACAGTCATTTAAGGTTGGTTTTTGCCTCGCTAGATCCCCGAATGGCATTTGGGCCCACTCGAGACCTTGTCCAAACATACCAACAAGTTCTAAATCATAGTACGAACTCGTTCGAGCCTTCAGAACGTCCGAAACAATGCTAAATCTAAAAATCATACCCCAAAACCTATTGGATCAAACTTAAGAACTTCAAGTTCTTGAATTCGCTTTCAATACGCCGAACCTATCTATACTACTCGGAATGACACCAAATTTTGCGAGCAAGTCATAAATGACACAAAGGAACTATTCTCGGTCTCGGAATTCCTTTTGTATCTCGATAACATAAAAACACGTTCCAAACCTCAATTTGAACTTAAGGAAATTCTTATTCATTATTTGGCGCCGAAACGCCGCCGGTTCATCTAAAACCCGTTCCGAACACACGCCCAAGTCTGAAATCATCATACAAACCTACCGGAATCTTTGAATCTCGATTCCGGGGTCGTTCACTAAAAATGTTGGCTGAAGTCAAACTTGGCCTTTAAGGCTAGCCTTAAGGAACTAAGTGTTCCTACATCACTCCAAACTCCCCCAAACCCCGAACCACTCGTCCCCGCAAGTCATAAATCAGTAAAAGCAACTACGGGGAGTCTCATTTAGAGACACGTGGTCCTAGAACACAAAACAACCGGTCAGGTCGTTACATTCTCCATCTCTTTAACAAACGTTCGTCCTCGAACGGGTCTAGAATCATACCTGGAGTGTTGAATAAGTGTGGATATCTGCTCGCATGTCCTCCTCGGACTCTCAAGTCACCTCCTTGACTGGTTGGCCCTTCCGCTAGGCCCTTATGGCGGAAACCCTCTTGGACCTCAACTGGAAATCCTGCCTGTCAATAATGGAAACTGGCTCCTCCTCGTAGCCTAATCTCTCATCCAACTGAATGGTGCTGAAATCTATCACGTGAGATAAGTTGGCGTGATACCGCTGGAGCATGGATACATGAAAGACTGGATGAACCCCTGATAAACTGGGAGGTAAAGCAAGCTCATAAGTAACCTCCCCAACTCGTCTCAACACCTCAAATGGGCCTATAAACCTCAGACTCAGCTTGCCCTTCTTACCAAACCTCATAATACCCTTCATCGGCGAGACTTTCAACAGAACCTTCTCGCCCTCCATAAATGATACATCGCGCGTCTTCTGATCCGCATAACTCTTATGTCTGGACTGTGCTGTACGAAGTCTTTCCTAAATCAACTTCACCTTCTCCAAAGCATCCTTCACCAGATCGCTACCATATAGCTTAGCCTCGCTAGGCTCAAACCACCCGATGGGAGAACGACATTGCCGACCATACAAGGCCTTAAATGGAGACATCAATCACACATGCTCTGAGCATGTCCTCCAATATCTGAACTGTTCGCTCCGACTTCCCGTCGGTCTGAGGGTGGAATGTTGTGCTGAGCTTTACCCGGGTGCCTAACTCACTCTGCACGGCTCTCTAGAAGTGCGAGGTGAACTGAGGACCTCAATTTGATATAATGGACACAGGCATATCGTGCAACCGAACTATATCCCGAATGTAGATCTGGGCCAACCTCTCAGAAGTGTAAGTGGTAGCTACTGGGATGAAATGTGCCCACTTGGTCAACCTATCCACAATAACCCAAACCGCATCAACCTTCCACGAAGTTCGAGGCAACCCAACTACGAATTCCATAGTGATGTGCTCCCATTTTCACTTAGGTATAGGCATCTGCTGAAGTAGGCCTCCTGGCCTCTGGTGCTCATATTTAACCTGCTGGAAATTTAGACATCTAGCCATATACTCCACAATGTCTTTCTTCACCCGTCTCCACCAGAAATGCTGCCTCAAGTCACAATACATATTCATAGCACCAGGATGAATGGAATACCGTAAACTATGAGCCTCCTCTAGAATCCTCTCCCTCAGGCCATCGACATTGGGGACACATAAGCAACCCTGAAGTCTCAAACACCATCCTCGCCAGTAGAAACCTCCTTGGAACCACCTTGGACCACCATCTCCCAGAGAGTCACCAAGTGCGGATCATCATACTGCCGAGTCTTGATCTCCCCCAATAATGAAGACTGGGCCACCACACGAGCAAGAACCCGGCTGGGCTCGAAAAGGTCCAACCTCACCAGGCGATTAGCCAAGGACTGAATGTCCAAAGCTAGAGGTCTCTCCTCTGCTGAAATGAAAGCCAAACTACCCATACTCCCTGCCTTCCTGCTTAAGGCATCTACAACCACGTTTTCCTTGCCCGGATGATAAAGAATGGTGATGTCATAATCCTTCAGCAACTCAAGCCACATGCGCTGCCTCAAATTAAGATCTCTCTAATTGAACAAGTGCTGCAAGCTGCGGTGGTCCGTATAAACCTCACAAGGCACCCTATACAAGTAGTGTCTCCAAATCTTAAGAGCATGAACAATCGCCGCCAACTCCAAGTCATGCACAGGGTAATTTTTCTCATGAACCTTCAGATGACGTGAAGCATATGTAATAACTCGCCCCTCCTGCATCAACATACATCCCAAACCAACGCGTGAAGCATCGCAATAAACTGTATACATCCCAGAACCGGAAGGTAACACTAGAATTGGTGCTGAAGTCAATGCTGTCTTGAGCTTCTGAAATCTCGCCTCACACTGGCCGGACCATCGGAAAGGGGCATTCTTATGAGTCAATCTAGTCAGCGGAGCTGCAATGGATGAAAAACCCTCCACAAATCGGCGATAATAACCTGCTAGACCCAAGAAGCTCCTGATCTCTGTAGCTGAAGTAGGGCGTAACCAACTCTGAACTGCCTCAATCTTTTTAGGATCAACCATGATACCCTCTCCGGATACCACATGCCCTAAGAATGCCACAGAATCCAACCAAAACTCACGCTTGGAGAACTTAGCATACATCTTCTGTTCCCGCAAAGTCTGGAGCACAACCCTCAAATACTGCTCGTGCTCCCCCAGGCTACTTGAGTAAATCAAAATGTCATCAATGAAGACGATGACAAAAGTATCAATATATGGCCTGAACACCCTATTCATCAAGTCCATAAATGCTATTGGGGCATTAGTCAAGCCAAAGGACATCACCAGGAACTCATAATGATCATATCTCGTACGAAAGGCCGTCTTCAGAACATCCGAGTCCCGAATCTTCAACTGATGGTACCTCGATCTCAGGTCAATCTTAGAAAACACCCAAGCACCCTGCAACTGGTCAAAAAAAATCGTCGATACGCGGAAACGGGTACTTGTTCTTGATGGTGTCCTTTTTCAACTGGCGGTAGTCAATACACATCCGCATAGTCCCATCCTTATTCTTCACAAATAGCACCGGAGCACCCCAAGGCGATACGCTCGGTCTGATAAACCCCTTAGCCAGTAACTCCTCAAGCTGTTCTTTCAATTCCTTCGGAGCTATATGGTATGGGGGAATAGATATGAGCTGGGTGCCTGGAGCTAAGTCAATGCAAAAATCAATGTCACGATCCGGTGGCATGCCTGGAAGGTCTGAAGGGAATACATCAGCAAACACTCGAACTACTGGCACTGAATTAATCGTCGGAGACTCGGCGGTGGCGTCCTGCACATACTCCATAAGCCAAACAACCCTTCTCGACCATATGTCGAGCCTTCAGGAAAGAAATAACCTGACTAGCGGCACTAATTGAGGAACCTGTCCACTCCAATCTCAAAAACTCGGGCATGGATAGAGTAACAATCTTGCCATGGCAATCTAGAATGGCATGATAGGGAGATAGCCAATCCATGCCCAGGTCCGTTCTGGTCTCTAACCCACAGAATGTAATCACACAGGACCGATACATCCGGTCCACAACCACAGAATCGCCCACAGGAGTGGACACATAAACAGGAGTAACCAAGGACTCACAAGGAATATCCATAGAATGAGCAAATAAGGCTGATACATACGAATAAGTGTACCCTGGATTGAATAATACCAATGCATCTCTACCGCATACTAAAATAATATATGTGATCACGGCATCTGAGGCCACTGCATCTGATCTGGCCATAATATCATAGAATCTGGCTGGAGCGCCGGATGACTGACCTCTACCAGAATAAACAGGAGCTGACTGGGCTCCCCCTGCCTGGCCTCCACCTCTGGGACGACCCCTACCAGCCTGTCCTCAACCTCTGGGTGGCCGAACCGCTGGTGCTGATCTCATAGGCTAGTGACCCTACTTCACTGCCTTGCCCCGAAGCTTGGGACAATGCCTCTTCATGTGACCTGGATCCCCACACTCATAACAACCTCCCAGCACCATGGCCTGCTTCCATGAACAAGAACCCTGAATAGCGAGAGGACGGTATGAACTCTCTGGTATAGCACTGAAATAAGGACTGGTAGACCCCCGATGACCAGAATACCCGTCGGAGAAACCCAGAATAGCTGGCGGGCGGTAAGAACTCTCCGGCATGACACTGAAATAAGGCCTCGCTAGGACACCTCGTGGAGGTGGTGGTGGTGCTGAATATGGGTGCCTACTGGGCTGGCCCCTACCAAACTGACGTCTACCCCTAGCTGGAGCACCTCCGAAATCCCTAGAAAATCTAGCTCTCTTATCCTGCTAACCCTGCTCTCTGCTCCTCGACCGATGACCCTCGATCCTGCGAGCAATCTCTACCACAAGCTGATAAGGAGTCCCCATCTCCACTTCTCGGGCCATGTTGGCCCTAATACCTCGATGCAAACCAGCTACAAATCTCCGCACTCTCTCTGTGTCAGTAGGGAGTATCATGAGTGTGTGACGAGACAGCTCAGAAAACCTAGCCTCGTAGTCGGTCACTGACATCTGACCCTGCTCCAGCTGCTTAAACTGATACTGCAGCTCTTCCCACTCAGAGGGTGGAATATACCGGTCCAGGAATAGCTGAGTGAATTGCTCCCAAGTGATGGGAGGGGAATCTGCTGGTCTGCCAAGAATGTAGGACTGCCACCATCTGCAGGCCCTACCCTCTAGCCGAAAAGTAGTGAAGTCCACTCCATGAGACTCTAGTATCCTCATGCTGTGCAGTCTGTCCCTGCACCTATCAATAAAGTCTTGTGTGTCCTCATGACGCTCGCCTCTATAGACAGGAGGGTGCAGTCTGGTTCACCTGTCTAATAACTTCTAAGGATCACCGTCCGCAGCTGGTCTGACCTCAGGTGCTGCTGCTGGCTGGACCCTGCCCACGGGCAGTGTACCCGGGGTCTGATATACTGCTGCTGCATGTCCGACGGCCTGTGCAGTAGGGGTCTGCGCTCCCCCTACCACCTGAGATGTGGCCGGTTCTGCTAGAAATAAACCAGCCTGAGTCATGGTGTCCATGAACAGCATCATACGGCCCATGACCTCCTGAAATCCTGACATTGTATAAAGTCCAAAGGGGTAGGATCTTCTGCTGGCACCTCGCCCTGCTCCTCAGTGATGAGATCCTCTACTGGATCCGCTGGGGGTGTAACTGGTAGAGTCCTGGGATGCCTTCGCCCCTACCTCGGGCCCATGCCCTCTCCCGGCCTCTGCCACGACCTCGGATAACGGAGGTAGCGGCCCCTCTCGGGTCTGGAACGTCGGTTGCGCGCGTCCTCACCATGTGTGAGAGAATAGAAGAGTGATATTTAGTATACCATCAACTGCACGATAGAAGATGAATAAAGAGAGATTTCCTAACACCCTATAGCCTCCCGAAGATAAATACAGACGTCTCTGTACCGATCCGCGAGACTTTATAGGGTCTGCCCGTAACTTGTGAGATCTACGTGAACCTAGAGCTCTGATACCATGTTGTCACGATCCAAATCCTAACCCAGGTCGCGATGGCGCCCAACACCGCAGTCAGGCAAGCCAACCATTATCTACTAGTGAGTTTCATGTAGTTTACCAAAAATATTTTTCAACACTTGCTTAACTTAGTTTTGGGACATTAAGTAGAAACGGATAAATTAGGTAATTTTATGGAAAATAAATAATCATGAAATCATAATAAACGATTACATCCCAAAATAAAGTCTACTAGCGTGTGTGTGCCAGGAACTAGTGTCACAAGTCTACAAGCATCTAGTAGAATAATATCAAAAGAATGAAAGTCTGTCCTACTGTCTGAGTGAGTATAGACAGAAATAACAAAAGAATAGCTCCAAAGTGCTGCAGGAAGTCACCAAGAGGAGCAGCTCACCGTGAAGCCTCGATCAGTATAACTCAAGAACGAGCTCCGGACTGGAACCCAGATGCACCTGCCTCAGAAACCTGTATAATTAAGTACAGAGTGTAGCATGAGTACATAAACAATATGTACATAGTAAGTATCCCGCCTAATCTCGAAGAAGTAGTGACGAGAGGTCGACTTGACTCTTACTAGGGTCCAAATAGTATATTTAGGTAATAATTTAAAAAGAGAACAACAAGTAATCATGGATAATAAGGAAATAGATATCGAATCGTAATAAAATCCAAATATGTAGTGAAGCATCAATTTACAAGTTTTCAGTTCGATCTTCCAGGATGTTTCACAGCTCAACAATCATAAACAACATTAGGCAAATAGCATGCGCATAGTGGAATAAGGACATCCGGCCTGGGCCAAAATAATAATAATAACTGTGCACTGCCGAAGGGTCGAACGGTGCAATCCATAGATGTATCTATCAACCTGCCGTGGCGTACGACCTGCTCCCATAAGAGTAGGGGAAAGAATCACTCCCCTCGTGGGATACAAATTGCGAAGCGGTCGCATGCAAACACAACATCCTCCTTTAAATCCTTTCCAAATAACAATTCTTTTAAAAACATCAAAATTCTCGGTTTTCTTAAAACAAAGTTGTATATAATAAAGTTACAAAGCATATAACTCAAGTTAATGGAATTCACATGGCATGATGTGGGCCTAACTACCCGGACATAACGATAATAGTCACTACGCACAGGCTCTCGTCACCTCGCATGTACGTAGTCCCCCACAACAATAACACATAATCATTTAATTCACCTATATGGAAAATTCCCTCTTACAAGGTTAGAAAGGAGACTTACCCCGCATCAAGTCTACTTCCCGGGTCAAGAATGCGCCCGAAACTCTAAATTCGTCGCTCGAGGAATTGGAACTAGTCAAATATTGCATAAACATATCAGTCTATACTCCAAAGTCCTTAATTCTCCTACTTAAATGGTCATTTCAACCTAAATTGGGAAAATCCTAAAATACACCTCCAGGCCCACATGCTCGGAATCCGGAAATTTTTGAAGGAAACTATCACCCATGGCCTAAGGATCAATATTATATAGTTTTTGTATGATTCCTTAACAAATTTCTTGGTAATTTCCCATTTTTGACAAAAACCTAGGTTTTACTCTAACCCATGGTTTCTACTAATTGTTGTGTTAATCTACCTAGGAATTCAAGTATAAAGCTAAATTTATAGTATGAATTACTTACCTCACAGTAGCTAGGTTGAATACCCTCCTTGCATGCTCTCAAAATCGCCCAAAGAAGAAGAATGGTGTTCGAAAATGGCTAAGTCCCATATTTAAAACTAAACTCACTGCCTACAAGCTTTCCGCACCTGCGGAGAAGGAGAAGGGGGCCCTGCTACGCACCTGCGGAGCGGAGTCCGCACCTGTGGCTCCGCTTCTGCGGAAAGGGGTCCACATCTGCGGAAATAGGCAGCTCCTTCAGGAGTCGCACCTGCTAGCCTGGGACCGCAGAAGCGGTCTCGCACCTGCGACTTGACCTCCACAGGTGCGGTCGCACCAGATCTGGTGCACCAGCAGTCATTTAAGGCTGGTTTTTGCCTCGCTCGATGACCGAATGGCATCTGAGCCCACCCGAGACCCCGTCCAAACATACCAACAAGTCCTGAATCATAGTACGGACACGCTCGAGCCTTCGGAACATCCGAAACAGAGCTAAATCTAAAAATCATACCCCAAAACCTATTGGATAAAACTTAAGAACTTCAAGTTCTTGAATTCGCTTTCAATACGCCGAACCTATCTATACTACTCGGAATGACACCAAATTTTGCGAGCAAGTCATAAATGACATAACGGAACTATTCCCCATCTTGGAAATTTCGTTTGGATCTCGATAGCACAAAAACACGTTCCAAACCTCAATTTTAACTTAAGGAAATTCTTATTTCACTATTTGGCGCCGAAACGCCCCCGGGTCATCCAAAACCTGTTCCAAACACATGCCCAAGTCCGAAATCATTATACGAACCTACCAGAATCTTCAAATCTTGATTCTGAGGTCGTTCACTAAAATGTTGACTGAAATGAAACTTGGCCTTTAAGGCCAACCTTGAGGAACTAAGTGTTCCTACACCACTCCAAACTCCCCCAAACCTCAAACCACTCGTCCTCGCAAGTCATAAATCAGTAAAAATAACTACAGGGAGTCTTATTTAGGGGCACGGGGTCCTAGAACATAAAACGACTGGTCGGGTCATTACATAATCTCACTTACTTAAGCTAATATCAAGTCAATTTCAGCTTCTTTATTAGTGCTAATCATTTAAATAAAATTAGTTAACACTTGAGAAATAACCTAATTCTTAACCTTAAATAATAAAAGAGTAATTATAAAGGTAATTAAGGGTAGTTTAGGAACTTCAATTAAAGAATCTTGGGTGTAACAACCCAAGAAGCTTCTAGAATTAGGTTAAATGTCAAAAACAAAATCTGAAAAACAAAAAATCAGATATTTTAGGTTAAAAACAGTAATTTCTTAAAAGAAAACAAGGTTGTAAATAATAGAACCTCCTAGAAAGAGGTACAACTGTCCTAGCTGTTACACCAGGATAAGAATGGACAACTGTACCTGTACTATTTCAGCTTAATAGATAAGGTATATTCCCTAAAAGAGGCTACCCCTAAAATCCTTATAAATAGATTACATTATTCTCTGAAAAAATAGACCTACAGACCTGACTACAGACATTATTCCACACATGACCGCATAATTTTACACACAAACTCACAAAAGTACTGCTATATTCTGAAAAACAGCAAGAAACACTGAATAACCGAAGAATACCAAAAAGAAAATGAGTACAAAAACTCCATGAATATGATTCTGGAATAGTTTGATTTTCTGGAAATATTTGTATAAGCTGCTCATTTTTTGTGAAAAAGCATTTATTTGGAGCTGTAATTTCTATGCCAAAATCTGGTTTTCTTCCTGATTTTCTGGGTTTTTCTCCTGGGTTACTGCTTCTTGTTGTTGCTGTTATTAAGCTTACAGAAGCTTGGTTTTCTGACCTTTATTTGATCACCTCTTTGCTGTATTTTTCAATTTCAAGGTATGTAACAATGTCCACCTTAAATATAATTGATTTTGAGTTCAAAAAATCTACGTTTGTTTGATGTTGAAGTCTGTCATGCCTTGTTTGAATTTTTCTGTCAATTTAAAGGTCATTTTTGGGATGAGGGACCGTGTGTTAGTATTACTTTGAATGTCTGTTAGTTCTAGTAGCAAAATCTGGACTATTTTACAATTAGTATGCCTACCAATGTTTAGCCTTTAGTTTGAATGGCATTAAGGAGATGAATCTTGCCCTCTAATGATAAGATTCATTCCACAAAATGCACAAAAAACTTTCTTACCTTATTTTTTTAGAAAACCTATGAAAAATGCAGGTCTTAAGCCATAAGTAATTTCTGCCCATTTGAAGATGAAGCAGTGGTACAATTTTCATGATGTATTTTCAAAAACTTATTATTTTCAGAAAACATACCTGTTGCTATAAACTTACTATATTCGCTGTATTGTAATAAGTTGGACTGGACTTTATATATCCAGCTTTATTTTTCTTATTATTTCTTAAAATTTGGAATTTTAGAAACTGTAAAAGAAAGCTATTTGTAAATAAAATTGGACTGTTGACAGGTATTTCGTTAATCTATATATAGAAAAACGGGCCAGACTGCTAGAATGGCCCATTAAGGCCTGAACCAGTCTGAACCTAAGTCATTAGGCTTGAGGTATAAGGCCCAAAGCCTTAGGGCTACATTTCAGTTTTTAAAGTTAGTACAATAAGGTTTCTGCTAGGAACCTAATTATATATTTTGATTAAAAATCAACTACCATTTATTTTCACGTAATAAATCAAGCTAAGCGTAAAATCTCAATTATGTTACTAAGGTCACTGTTAAAACTCGATTCTGTTTTTTTTAGTCATGGTATTCCAGAGTCCAATGGACTCTATAATTGCTCAGCCAGTAGTAGGCCCTATTTCTAAACCCAAAAGTTATTTCCTCCCCCATTTTATTGGGTCTAGGCAATATTTGGTATGGCCTCTTAAAATACAGCTTACTATATTAACTAAAAAGAATCAATGTTTAAATTGGCTAATGAGTTTTCCTAGTATCCTTTTAGATTTGGAGTTCGAGACATGCTCAAATAAATGTTCGCATTCTGTGTACTTAAATTTTTTTTGCATATGTTAATTAAATTGAATATTTTTTCTTCACAATAGTTAAACATAGGGCTGGCCCAAAATGCTAGTCATTGAATTGGGCCAGAATTAGCAAATGGTCTGAATCCCTATATATTTAGGCCAGAAAATTTAGTCTTAGAATTTTTTTGAGTAAATCTATATAGTTGTAATCTAATAAATCCTCCTTAAACTAGTCTTATAAAATTAACTTAGGAAACTCACTTTGGATGTGGTAAATGCTTAGACCTATGCCTAATTAGATGGCTGAATACTTTAGACTTGTAAACATAGTTAATGATCAAAGTATACGTTCGCGTAACTTTGAATAAAGAATAATTCTTCTAATAACTAAAATACACATTATTTTTCTTAAAATTATGTATACGTTTACGTAACACACATAAAGATTAAAATTAACACTCGTAGAGACACTTTTAGGAATAAATTTCAAAATTATTATCGAAATTACGTACATGCTCGCGTGACGTGATTTCGATTTCTTTTACAACCAAAACAAAAATACGCGCTTGCGCAAATTTAGTTATTTCCTTAATTGAATTCAGTGTCAAGAATTATGTACACGTCTGTGTGACAAGATTTTTGACGCATCCAATTTCAACAGGTTTACGCATATGTGAATCGTCTCAAAATAACTCTTTAAATACAAGCGAATAATAAACGCCGTAAAATATATATAAAAAATACATTTAGGTACTAAAATCAGTAAGTAAATAATTTGGGCCAAGTTTAATCATTAAGCGACCGTGCTAGAACCACGGAATTCGGGAGTGCCTAACACCTTCACCCGGGTTAACAGAATTCCTTACCCAAATTTCTGGTTCCAGACATTTTAAACAGAGTCAAAAATTTCCTCGGTTTGGGATTTTTTTTTAAATAAATGGTATCCCGGAACACCGTAAAAAATTTGGGTGGCGACTCTGAAATAAATAATCCCAAATTCGATTATGTCACTTTAATTGAAAAAACTCCCTTATTACCTTACTGGTGAAAAAGGAGGTGTGACAGCTCTGGCGACTCTGCTGGGAAATTGAACCCAGAATCTCTGGTTCAGGATTCAAGAATTCGAGCTTTTAATATGATTTTACTTGGCTTGATTAAGTTATTGATATTACTATCTTTCTGTGCCTAATGTGCTAAATTTCATCTATTTACCGCTTTGATATTTATTTGAACTGTATTTAAACCGTCTTCTTACTCATTCCTCCTAAGTCTTCTAAAAGTTGGTGCACACGTTCGCGTGGCCCACCTTTCTGTTAGAGGTCATACCAAGTAAGAACTGGGATGGATCAGCCACTAGGCCGGATAGCCTTTCGTGCTACCGGTACGTCGCTCCCACCTCGGCTCGAGTTGTCCGCTCGGGTAAGCCAATTCTAGAACAAAGCCCCAGGTTTAAACCTAGAATGAAAAAACCTCATGCCGGATCCCTAGTAGGAACACTTATCTGCATCATGTGCATGTTGACTTAGGGGACTCAACACAGGGTTTGGGTCTATCTAGGACAAGTGTACCCAAAATAAGAGACCATCCCGATGCATCTTTACCTGCTATGTGTATATTATTTGTCTCGGCTTGTTTGTTGACCGACTAAAATAACAGAAAAACCAAAAGTGCGGGAGGATAGAAAATTCACCAGTTTTGAAAAACATGATATTGGAAAAACTACATCGAAACTCTGTCAAATTTTTCCAAAAAAAAGAGGACAAAAGAAATTTAAATGAGCGAAAAGGAGTCAGAATCGTATTTTTCAAGTTGTGTCAAAATTGACCGAACTACGTGGGTCTGATTCTCACCGGATGTGAGATACATAGGCAAACCTCATTGGTTCCGGCCCCACTTTTCAATAATAAATAAAATAAGTCCATTAGTCAAAATAAAACCAACCCAGGTTCGGTTAAGTCTTGTACCGTTCCTGCCAGAATAGCCTTAGAGCATTTTACATTAATGAAGGGCTATTTTCGTTAAGAACGGATGTGTCTGTCACTTTTCCTGGAAAGGTACCCTGCTTCGCCCCCCTAAAACTTTGCTCAAGAGGTAAGAAGGGGCCACTTTCGCAAAAATGGCCATTTTGGTCAATATTGTGCAAATAGCCATTTTTGGGAGAGGTGTCTTTTGAAAAACTAAAATTGGTCTTTGTAAAAAGAATTTGTTGGTTTTCTCTTTCAAAATTAAAAAGCAATCCTGACCTTACCCGTCCGCCGGTGCAAAATGAGTACTGTCCAGAATTCGCAACTGAATATCGTAGAAGAAGATCCCTTACAACTCCGAATGTGGTGGCATGACCTAGACGAGGAGGGTAAAGAATGGGTAGGTGAGCAATTGGGGGCTCTCATTGACATCATGAAGGTGAAACTGAGAAATGACTTAATCAAGGCTTTAGTAACCTTCTGGGATCCAGTTCATAATGTATTATGTTTCTCAGATTTCGAGCTCACTCCTACCCTGGAAGAAATAGCAGGGTATACGGGTTTTGGACGGAATGTAAGGAACCAACAACTCATCTTCCCGAGGCCCATGTCAGTGCGTCGTTTCTTTGATTTCCTATCCATCAGCAAACAACTTAGAAAGAGCGGGGTAGTTGATGGCTGTTGCTCATTCTTTTTCTTGTAATCTAGATATGGCTCTCCAGACGGGTTCGAAACACATGAAAAGGGGATAAACTACAAGCAAGACAAGGATACCTGGAGAATTCACCGCCGAATAGCCTTCATAGTGGCATTCCTGGGTGTAATGGTCTTTCCAAATGCAAAAGGGACCATTGATGTTCGTGTGGCTAGAATGCGCAGGTTTTGACTGAGAAAAAGGATCACACTTTAGCTTCGCTAATACTGTCTGATATTTACCGGGATTTAACACAGTGCAAGTCGGGGGAAACATTCTTCGAAGGTTGCAACATTATTCTCCAAATGTGGTTGATCGAACACCTTCGTCATCACCCGAGATTCATGAGCTATGGTCCTGACAAAACCAATTTCATCGGAAGTTATGAAGAAAGAGTAAAAGACTACAATTCCCCGGAGGGAGTTGAAGCTTGAATCGACCATCTGAGAACTTTATGGGCAAATCAGATAGAATGGACCCTGGGATGGCTACCTGTCAGAGAGGTCATACACTTGTCGGCTACAAGAAATCATTTGCTGTTAATGGGTCTGAGAAGTGTTCAACCCTATGCACCCCAAAGGGTTTTGAGGCAGTTGGGCCGGTATCAAATAGTACCGAGGAAGAAGATTTGAGCACCTTGGTCATTGAATTACACCCTGAAGCTCCATTACATGAGGCCTTAATTCAACAAATCTAGAATGGGTGTCAGTATTTGAAAGAAGATACTCAAGTGCCTGACCTTGTTATAGGTGAAGTGGATCTGGGTTATGCAACATGGTTTGAGAAAAGAAATTGCATTAATGAAGAACCCGAACCCGAGTCAGAAAGGCCTTCCAAAAGGCCTCATGTTCAAGCTTTCGATGATAAAATTCAAGAAAGGTTAGCTTGGGGAGAAAAAGAAAAGGGGTATCAGGCCACCATCCTGCTCTGAAGGAGAAATTAAGGAACCTTGAGTTCGACAATGAGTTTCAAGCACAGGTAGTTGAATGCGAAAAATGACAGTTGACCCAAAACGAGGCGCTCTGTGCCCAACTCCGGAGTTTGAAAATAGTTGCTGAAACACCGATGAGGAGTGAAAGGGATGAGAAAATCATTAGCAACCTGGGGACGAAGGTTCATGAGTATGCATTTGATTTGACTAAAGCTGAAAAGAACCTGTTAGATGCCCAAACCAAGTTAGCAAAGGGGGAAGAAGAACATGCTCATCATTTGAGGCAGAAGTATAGCAAAGAAATGGCAATCCTGAAGGAAAAATTGTTTTCCATGGGGAATGAAATGGTCCAACAAACTAAAGACTTTAAAACAGAAAGGTAGCACTGTTATGCATGAATCTGCCAATTGGAAGGAATCGTGCAACAACTACAGGATAAAAACAATGCAAATGCCCAAGTATTGGAAGCCCGAGCACAATAGATAGGGCGCCTGATCCAGGAAAAAAGGGTAATCAGGAACACGATCAAAGAAATAGCTGACTACGTTGTGCAGAAATGTCACGAATGTGAGAGCATGACTACCTCCATGTGTTTTGCCTCTATGATGAATTTATTCCACCAGGTGATGGATGATTTGGACCGACTTCAGGGAGACATTGCACATAGGCCTGCACAGAGACCCGCCAACGCACCACATGCCCCGAGAAGACAAGTAGAAGCCCTCCTTTATTTTTGATGTTTTCGAGTCTGTATTTTATTGCTTTCTAGAATGTTAAGTTGTTTTATTGTTTGTCTAGAGTCTGTACTATTTCTTTTATGGTTATCAGTATTTAAAACTGCTTGTAATGAACAAAGAGCTATCTTTAGTAATGAAAATTGCACCTTGTCACTCTATATCTATTTCTTTTGAACTACGTGATGATCTGATTCATGCGGCGTCATGATACGTAGGTAATCCACATAGAATTCGATCATAACCCTAAAAGAAAATAATCAAGAAAGAAAAGAGTGAAACATTAAAGTCGGGATGAAACACACAGCCATCACAAATATTTTAGAAAAATGTTTGACTGCATAGATGCATTGCATCCCAACGTGTGATTCCGTATATGTCAATATCTCAAACTAACCCGTTTGCTGTCTACTCTAAAGGTTCTTACTTTTAAGGTGGTTGGTTTTTGCGGTGGTATTTTGGCGACACACCACTATTTTACAAGGTCCAAAGGAAGCATTGAAATGGCATCTGAAAGTCATCTGTCTATTGTCGAACCTGAGGATAGCCCCGCATCGGTTATCCCATAGTTCGAATCAGCAGTTTCCGAAGAGAATAGGAGGTTGATATGCCGCATGTTAGAAATGTGGGATGCTTGGTCTAATGGCAGGGAGCCTCCTAGTGCTATCCCCGGTTTCCTTGAGTTGATCCCACGAACGGGAGGGACCACTAATGTTCAAATTTCAACACCTAACCCGTTCATACCATTTGGCTTCCCTACTATGACATCAAACTTCACCGGAATGCCTTCTGAGGTCCGCCCCCTAGCACCGTCTTCTGAAATACCATCTGTTGTATTCACCGCGCCGCCAGTTGCCGGTATGGTGCAGCCAACATTGCCATGACAGAGCTTTGAGCCATCAAATTTCACTTTTCAAGCTCCCCAATTCCAACTGGATACTACCCGAGTCACTCCGAACTCTTATCCGCAACATCCACAATCTGAATCTCCTATGGAACAAGAGAGAATCTTGAGAAATCCCGAACAAGAGGAGATGACGCGGAAAATGAGAAGTCTTTAGCAAAGTTTGAAAAACATACAGGGCCTGAGTGGCCAAAAGAGCGTATCTTACGGCGATCTATGCATGTTTCCTCATGTGCATCTGCCCGTGGGTTTTAAAACACCAAAATTTGAAAAGTATGACGGGCATGGAGACCTGATCGCCTATTTGAAATGATATGATGGGCATGGAGACCCGATAGCCTATTTGAAACGATATTGCAATCAATTGAGAGGCGCAGGGGGAAAAGAAGAGTTGTTGATGGCATACTTTGGAGAAAGCCTTGCTGGAATCGCCTCAGAATGGTATATAGATCGGGACATCTCCCATTGGCACATATGGGATGATCTAGCTCGGGACTTTTTGAGACAGTTTCAATACAACGTGGACATAGCTCCAGACAGAAATTCTCTGTCCAACCTCAAGAAGAAGGCTTCCGAAAGCTTCCGATAATACGCCATCAAATTGCATGAACAGGCATCCAGAGTAAAACCTCCTATGGATGAGACCAAAATGGCCAGTTTTTTCCTGCAGGCCCAAGAGGTCGATTACTTCCAAAATATGATGTCTTCCATGGGCAAACCATTCGCAGAGGCCATCAAAATTGGTGAAATGGTAGAAAATGGCTTTAAAATGAGCTGTATCTTGAGTCAGTCAGCCCTGAGAGCCACCTCCTAAGCCATTCATAGTGGCTCGGGAGGCCTAGCAAGCAGGAAGAAGAAAGAAGAGGGAGTCATGAAGGCATCAAGCCTAAGAAATTCTCGACGACCTCGGGACTATCCAAGCCCATCTCCCAGAGCTTCACAACATTATTTTCCTCATCAGGATGCAGCCTATGCTATGCCTCCCCATCCCTACGCAGTAATGAATTCTCAGCCGTACACACGGCCACAACAACAATACAATCAGAACAGAGCTCCACTTCCTAGAAATAACTATCCTAACCAAGCTCCATATAATCCACGTCCTCCCCATAAAAACTACCAATACAATACCCATCCCCGCGAACCACCCAGAAGAACCAACTTCACACCCATTGGTGAGTCATACTCTAGCCTCTTTCCAAAATTGGTTCAGATGGGTCTTTTGCAGCACATGCCTCTAAACAGGCAGAATCCAGAATCTCCATCATATAGGCCAGGTACCAGGTGTGCCTATCATTCTGGGGAGGAAGGGCATGATATTGAGAATTGTTGGACTCTCAAAAGAGCAGTTGAAAGCCTAATTGAAAAGAGAAAGGTAGTGTTGAGGGACGAGGAAGTCCCCAATGTAAAAAACAATCCATTGCCAGCCCACAACAACGGGCCCGTCATTGGAATGATTTGTGAGGACAAGGAGTTTGACCCTGCTTTGAAAGCCATTAGTGCCATCGCTGATACAGAAAAGAAACCTAAGACAACGGAAAAACCGGTCAGGGATGCAAAGAAAACAAAGCCTACCACCCAAAATGAAGAAAAGTATAAGGAAGTAGAGAGAGAGGTACCACCAATCAAAGAAAGCCGTCCTCTACGTCCCAATAGCTCCTAGAAATAGGCAGCTCACGTTGAGCCCTCCAAAGAGTTTGAAGCTAAGATCAAATTTGCCAAGAATGTATGTACCAAAGGGGACGTATGTGGAAAAAGGGACAGTCATCTCACCAAAGCTGGATGAGCCTCTGATCATCAGTCCCAGGCCACAAATTCCAATAAAAGATACCATTACCATTTCCTAGAACTACAATCAGACGCTGGTCACCTATAAAGGGAAGGAAGTCAGAGGGGAAGTGAATTAAACAAACCCATTTGGGAAGTATCATGACCCAGAAGGGTTGAACAAAGCCAAACAAAAACGTTTCCCCCTCAAACAGCCTGTTACTACCGAAGAAGCCGAGGAATTCTTCCAAAAAATGAAACATCGGAGTATGCTGTGATTGATGAACTCAGAAAGGCTCCTGCCCAGGTTTCACTCTTGTCTCTGTTGTTGAGCTGAAGTGAGAACCAAAGAGTATTTCTAAAGATGCTAAATGAGGCATATGTGCCGATCGAGACTACGGTTGAACAATTGGAAAGAATGGCAGAACAGTTCTTCGAAGTCAACAGAATCTCTTTTAGCCGAGATGACTTACCTCCCGAAGGAGCTGCCCATAACAAGGTTTTACACTTAACGATCAAGTGTGAGGGTTATTATGTGAAAATGGTCATGCTGGACGGTGGATCCGGGGTAGACATTTTCCCTCTGTCAACATTGCAAAGAATGGAAATTGGGACTGAAAGGATCAGGCCGAAAAATGTTTGTGTCCAGGCTTTCGACGGCGTCAAAAGGAATACTATAGGAGAAATTGATTTAATCCTAACCATTGGCCCTGTGGATTTCGAAATAACATTCCAAGTTCTGGATATGGACACTTCCTATAACTTTCTACTAGGAAGGCCCTGGATCCATGCCGTGGGAGCCGTACCCTCTACTCTCCATCAAATGGTCAAGTTCGAATATGAGAACCAAGATATAGTTGTCCATGGAGATGATGAACAATCAATCTACAGGGACCCATCGGTCCCCTGTCTTGAGGCAAGAAAGGGAAGTGAACACATTGTTTACCAGGCTTTTGAAATTGTGCTTGCTGACCAGTGCGAGGAAGGAACTCCATGCCCTCAACCTTGTTTGTCGAGTGCATCAGTCATGGTTGCCGGCGAAATGATCAAACATGGATACAAGCCTGGGAAAGGGCTTGGGGAATCTTTGCAGGGCATCATAGAACCTGTTATATTGCCTGGAAAAAAGAAATTCTTTGGCATAGGTTTTCAAGCTACTAGCGCTGATGATGAATGGGCTGAAAAACGTAAGAGAGATGGGTGGGTTTTGCCTCAGCCAATTCTGCACCTCGCCAAAACATTTGTAAAGCCAAATTATATAGAAGGAGAAGAAGAGGCCTTTACGGACGAAGAAATCGAAGAGATTTGCGGGGTGATGAGACAAATTCTCTATGAAGTCCACATGGTTTATCCAGGTGAAGGCTCGAGCATCGCTGAGGTGCAATATATGGGACCAAATGCCAAATTTCAAAATTGGAAAGCTACTCCCTTCCCAGTCAGGCGAGAATCTTGGTAGTTCATGTTTGCCATTTTTTCTACACTTCGAGTTATTTCAGGGTGTAACTCGAGTGTTTTTAATTTCATTGTCTTTTAAATTCCGACGTAAAACCCTATTATCTTCAAATTCAATGAAATGAAATCAATATTTCATCGTCTATGGATCTTCTTTTATTGTTCTTTCTGATTTTGTTAATTTTTTTTTATTTTTCAGTCCTGATAATGCGGCTTTAAATAACATGACATGCTTGCGGACTTCATGCCTAGATCCTAAAACGCCATCTAATTATGAAATAATGAATCAAGAGGTCGAATATGATGAAGATGAGGCTTTTAGAGAAATAAATCGACATTTGGAACAATTTGAGAATAAGCCTAAGCCGAACCTAAATGAAACTGAGCCAATCGATTTGGGCAATTCAGAAGATGTCAGAGAAACCATGATAAGCATTCACACCGAGGAAAAAACCAGAGATGCATTGATCCAACTCTAGTTTGAATTTAAAGATGTGTTTTCATGGTCTTACGATGATATGCCCGAACCGAGTGTTGATTTAGTGGTGCACAAATTTCTACCCTGATCACCCACCTGTCTAACAAAAGCAAGAAAATTCAAAACAGATATCAACGATAAAATTAAAGAAGAAGTTACCAATCAATTAAAAGTCGGTGTAATCTGAGTATTCAGATACACCACATGGATAGCTAACATAGTCCCAGTATAAGAAAAGGACGGGAAGATTCGAGTATGTGTTGATTACAGGGATTTAAACTAAGCAAGTCCCAAGGACAACTTCCCGTTACCAAATATTCACATCCTTGTCGACAATTGTGCCAAACATGAGGTACAGTTGTTTGTAGATTGTTATGCCGGGTATCATCAAGTCCTGATGGATGAAGAAGACGCAAAAAGACGGCTTTCACGATACCATAGGGAACCTAGTGTTACCGGGTCATGCCGTTCGGTTTGAAAAATGTCGGGGCAACTTATATGAGAGCCATGACTGCCATATTCCATGACATGGCGCACCAAGAAATTGAGGTGTATGTTGATGATGTAATTATTGAATCCAGGACACAAGTAGACCATGTTCGAGATTTGAGAAAATTCTTTGAGTGGCTATGCAAATACAACTTGAAATTGAACCCTGCTAAATGTGCATTTGGTCTTGCATCGAGGAAGCTCTTGGGGTTTATAGTCAGCCAAAGGGGCATTGAATTAGATCCAACAAAGATAAAATCTATCCGAGATCTGCCACCTCCGTAAACCAGGAAAGAATTCATGAGCTTACTGGGAAGGTTAAACTACATCAGTCGGTTCATCGCACAGCTTACAATCACCTGTGAGCCCATATTTAAGTTACTAAAGAAAGATGCGGCGATTAAATGGACAGATGAATGCCAGGAAGCTTTTGACAAAATCAAAAAATATTTGTCAAATCCACCAGTGTTGGTCCCTCCTGAGCTCGGGAGACCTTTGTTCTTGTACCTGACCGTCTTGGAGAATTCTTTTGGATGTGTCCTCGGGAAACATGATATTACCGGGAAGAAAGAGCAAGCCATCTACTATCTGAGCAAGAAATTCACTAGGTATGATGCCAAATACACTCTATTGGATAGAACTTGATGTGCCCTAACTTAGGTTGCTCAAAAGCTCAGACTTTATTTGCTGGCCTATACTACATATCTCATAACCAGGCCGGACCCTTTAAAGTACATATTTCAAAAACCGATGCCCACAGGAAGGCTAGCAAAATGGCAAATCCTGCTCACAGAGTTCGACATTGTCTATGTCACCCGCACAGCCATGAAAGCCCAAGCTTTGGCCGATCATCTAGCTGATAATCCGGTTGCTGATGAATACCAACCTTTAAGCACCTACTTCCCGGATGAGGAAGCAAATTCAGTCGAAGTAATACCAAGACACTAACACTTGGAAAATGTTCTTTGATGGAGAAGTCAATGCAAAAGGTGTTGGGATTGGGGCAATCTTGATTTTGCCCACGGGAAAGCACTATCCAGCCACCGCCCGTCTTCGGTACTTCTGTAAAAACAACACTGCTGAGTATGAAGCTTGCATAATGGGCATGAACATGGCAATTGATATGGATGTGGAGGAATTGCTAATCATGGGGGATTCTGACTTGATCATCAAACAAGCACAACGCGAATGGGAAACTCGAGATATCAAGCTTCTTCCATATAGACAACATGTGGAAGATCTCAGCAAGAGATTCAAATCTGTCAAGTTCAAGTATATTCCTCGATTCCACAATGAGTTAGCAGATGCATTGTCTACCTTGGCTGCAATGCTACCCATATCCGGGCAATGTCCATATTGACCCGTTGGAGATTCAAATCCGGGAAAGACACGGTTATTGTAATACAGTTGAAGTAGAACCTGATATCCAACCTGGTATCATGGTATTAAAAGGTTCTTGAAAGCAAAAGAATACCTGGAGCAGGCCAACAGAGACCAAAAGAGAACCATCAGAAGGCTCGCCAACAATTTCTTAAGCAGAGAAGTATTGTATAAAATAACTTCGTATTTGAATCTGTTAAGGTGCATGGATGCCAAAGAAGCTGAAAAGATTATGAACGAAGTACATTCAGGAGTATGTGGTGCCCACATGAACGGGTACGTCCTCGCAAAGAAAATCCTGCGGGCAGGATGTTACTGGATGACCATGGAAAAAGATTGTTTCCATTTTGTCCGAACGTGACATCAGTGTCAAATACATGGCGACCTGATTCATGCACCACCCTCGGAATTGCATCCCATGTCAGCGCCTTGTCCATTCGTTGCCAGGGGAATGGATGTCATTGGGCCAATCGAACCAAAAGCTTCAAAGGGACACATATTTATTTTGGTTGCCATCGACTATTTCACAAAATGGGTTGAAGTACTCACTTTCAAAGCTGTCACTAAGAAGGCAGTGGTGGACTTCGTGCATTCAAACATTATCTGTCATTTCGGTATTCCAAAAACTATCATTACTGATAATACTGCAAATCTAAACAGTCACTTGATGAGGGAGGTATGTGAATAATTTCAAATCACACAATGTAATTCCACCACTTACCGGCCCAAAGCCAATGGTGCCGTCGAAGCAACAAATAAGAACATCCAGAAAATCCTCAGAAAATGATCCACAGTTCTAGGCAATGGCACGAGAAATTGCCTTTCGCATTATTGGGATATCGCAAAACCGTGCGCACATAAGTTGGAGCTACGCCTTATCTGTTGGTTTATGGCACTGAAGCCGTAATACCTGTAGAAGTAGAAATTCCCTCCCTTCGGATCATTGCCGAAGCTGATATTGAGGATGATGAATGGGTCAAAACCCGATTGAAACAGTTAACTCTGATCGATGAAAAAATAATGGCCACAGTTTGTCATAGGCAGTTGTACTAACAAAGAATGGCTCGCGCATATAACAAGAAAGTGCGACCTAGGAATTTCGAAGTGGGTCAACTCGTCCTAAGGTGTATGCTCCTGCACCATGAAAAGGCGAAAGGAAAATTCTCCCCAAATTGGAAAGGTCCATACATTATAAAAAAATTATTACCAAAAGGAGCATTGTACTTAGGGGATGTTAAAGGAAATGACCCCGAAACAACTGTCAATGCAGATGTAATCAAAAGGTATTATGTTTGACCTCTTCGCAGTTTGACACTCTCCGATTGAAAGGATGAAGGCTTTCATTCTCGCTACCCCAAACACTATCAACCCTTTTGCAAACCCTTTGAACCGGTTACTTTTCTTTGATTACCCTCTTTGGAACCCGAAAGTGTTATTGAAAAAAAGAGAAAAAAAGAAAGAAAAAAAAACAACAAAAACAGAAGAAGAGAAATATCAAATGAAAAAAAGAATAAAAAAGAAAAGGAGAACAATGAAAGCAAAATAAAGAGAAAACAAAACAAAACAGAGGAAAAACAAAGCAAAATCAAAAAAGAAAAAAAAAACAAAAGTTTCCTGAACTACATTTGACTTGATTCCGAAAGGATACGTAGGCAGCCTCTCCTTGAGGTTCAGTCACATCAACATAAAATTCCGCATTTTCCCCAAGAGTTTAAGCTGGGGCAAGTGTTATGATATATTCGGCAATGTTTCGCCCGAAAGGTTCCAAAGTTGTAATTCGATACGAATTCTTTTTACCCCAAATCCTATTCAAGTCCTTCCGATCGATCGATGAAGATGTCCAAAATTGGAGGATACATTTATTTGGATCTGATACAAAAAAATGAAGGAATTTAAAATGAGAGAGTCTTATTGGTGAAAACCCACACGGGCACCGTGAGGTGACGGTAAGAAGAGAAAAGTAAAATGAGAGAATCTTATTGGTGAAAATTCACACAGGCACCGTAAGGTGACGGTGAACAGAAAAAATTGAAAATGAGAGAGTCTTGTTAGTGAAAACTCGCAAAGAGCACTACAAGGCGATGGAGAGAAGAGAAATGAGAGAGGTTAGTCGGTGAAAACCCGCAAAGGGCACCACTAATCGGAAAAGGATAATTGGTTATTGATATGGACACAGTCTGGGGCAAGGTTTCTCAACCTCGAGGTAAAAGTCGTGATGAATTTCTGAGAGTCGGATGGTTTACATAGATCGGACATCCAGTCCAAGAGGCATGTCATGTTCATTGAAGGTCGCATACACTCCAGATAAGTCTTTCTTTTCTTTCCCCAAAAGGGATATTTCTTGTCAAAATTCATTATTTCCATTTCTCTGTTATTCCCTTTCAATCCCTTTCGGTCTAACTCTGTTTCTAAAGTAAGTCAAGGAAAGGATGGAAAAACTGATTTACAGGGCTCTCATTTGACACGGGTTAATATGCAAAAGGCACCTAGCCTCATTAGGGGCATCGAGTCGACCTCGACTGGCCATAATAGCCGATGCTTCAAACTCAAAACCCTTGAAAGGAGAAAATCAAATTGAAGTGCTTATAAAGGGCGGATGAAGTTGAAAGGTTGAGTCCCACGGGGCTAATCGTCTCGGCATAGATCGAAGAGCCAAAATACTCCAAATGCCGTAAAGTTGAAAGTTGAAAGAAAAAGTCAAAACTGAAAGGCCAATAAATGCAAAAGCAAAGTCGAAATGGTTAAGTCCCACGCGACTAGCGGTTACAGCAAAGTTCGAGGAGCCTAAATCTCACCAATGCTCCGAAATCCAAAAGAAAAACAAGTCAAAAACTAAAAGACCTACAAAGGCAAACAAAGTCAGAATGTTGGGCCCCACTTGACCAATTGCCATAGTAAAATACAGAAATCCAAGATCCTCGGGATTAAAGATAAAACCCAATCCCCAGCAAGCAAGCAAGCAGTTGAGATATTCATCGAAGGGGCCAAAATCAAGCAAGTTGAAATAATCAAGGCCGAAAAACCAACCACCGTTTCAAACTGACAATTGTTCTTTGTTTGAAGAATGCAGGTGTAACTCAAAAGTAACCTTGCAAAAAGCAGGTGCAACCAAAGGAAATTGCGCAAGGGTCAGAAATGACTTTGCAACGATGATTCCAGAAGGAAAGTTCCCTCTAAAGTTCTTTCCCGCCTTCACCCATTCTTTGAAAATAATCAAAATAAGAAGAGGAAATGATGTTGAGAACAGTTCAAACCTATGGTAGTATAGGGCCTCCAATCCCCAGCTACACCTTTTCCAACCTAGGATACTCCATTTCTTAGTTGATGCCAACATAGGGTCCCACTCCCTAGTTGATTCCGACATAACTCGATGCCAACATAGGATATTCCATTCCTTAGTTGATGCCAGCATAGGGTCTCCATTTCCTAGTTGATGCCAGCATAACATGATGGCGACATAACTCGATCCAACCTAGGATATCCCAGTCCTTAGTTGATGCCAACATAGGGTCCCACTCCTAGTTGATGCCGGCATAACCTAATGACTTTTCCAACCTAGGATATTCTATTCCTTAGTTGATGCCAACATAGGGTCCCACTCTTGTAACGACCCCACCGGTCGTTTGAGCTCTAGCGCGTCGTTCAACGATTTGAGGCTATGAGAAGCTTCATTTCAGGTGTTATGACTTGTAGGTGTGGTCGGAATTGAATTTCGGGAAGTTTAGAGTCAATTTGGAAAGAAAATTCTCATTTCAGAAGCCTTAAGTTGGAAGAATTAACTAAGACTGAATTTTTGAGTAAATGACCTCAGAATCAGGATTTGAAGGTTTCGACAGGTTCGTATGATGATTTTGGACTTGGGCGTATGTTCGGATCGGGTTTTGGATGACCCAGGAGCGTTTCGGCGCATATTGCAGAAGTCTGCATTTTAAAGGAAATTTCATAAGTCTGGGTTGAAGTGCATCTCGGTGATATTGATGTCCATTTGGGTTCTGAGTCTGGGAATTATTCTGTTATGTCATTTATAGCTTGCTTGCAAAATTTGGTGTCATTCCGAGTAGTATAGATAGGTTCGGCGTATTGTTGGCGAATTCAAAGAACTTGAAGTTCTTAAGTTTGATCCAATAGGTTTAGGGGTATGATTGTTAGATTTAGCGCTGTTTCGGACGTTTCGACGGCTCGAGCAAGTCTGTGTTATGATTTAGGACTTGTTTGTATATTTGGACGGGGTCTCGGGTGGGCCCAGATGCCATTCGGGCATTGAGCGAGGCAAAAACCAGCCAAAGATGACTGCTGGTGCACCAGACGTAGTGCGACCGCACCTACGGAGGTCATGTCACAGGTGCGAAACCGCACCTGCGGTCCCAGTCTCGCAAGTGCGACTCCTGAGAGAGCTGCCCATTTTCGCAGGTGCGGACCCCTTTTCGTAGAAGCGGACTATGCTCCGCAGGTGCGAAACCAGGCTCCCTTCCCCTTCTCCGTAGGTGTGAGATTTCTCTTGCAGGTGCGAGACCGCAGGTGCATAAAGCCTGTAGGCAGTGCACTTCATTTTAAACACGGGACTTAGCCATTGTTGAACACTTTTCTTCATTTTTGGGAGATTTTCAGAGCATGCAAGGAGGGTATTCGACCTAGCTACTGTAAGGTAAGTAATTCCTACTATAAATTTAGCTTAATACTTGAATTCGTAGGTAGATTGACACATTAAATTAGTGGAAATCATGGGTTTAGAGTAAAACCTAGGTTTTTGAGAAAAATGGGAAATTTCCAAGAAATGTGTTAAGGAATCATTCAAAAACCATATAATATTGATCCTTAGGCTATGGGTAAGTATGCCCTCCGGAAATTTCCGGAATCCGAGCATGTGGGCCTGGGGGTGAATTTTTGGATTTTGCAATTTAGGTTGAAATAATCATTTAAATAGGTAAATTTCATACCTTTGAGTATGGATTGATTTATTTATGCAATATTTGACTACTTTCGAGTCCTTGGGCAACGAATTTGGATTTTCGGGCACGTTTTTGACCCCGAAAGTAGGCTTGACACGAGGTAACTCTCATTTATAATCTTGTGAGGGAGAATTTTCCCCATAGGTGAACTAAACGAATATGTTCTACTATTTGTGGGGGCTACGTACGCATGAGGTGACGGGAGTCCGTGCGTAGCTACTATCATGCTTGTGTCCGGGTAGTCTAGGACCCACTAGCATGCCTTACCTGTTGTATTTGTAATTTTTCTAATGAAATTAGACTGTTAATATTATCGAATCAGTAAATGAATACCTAAGAAGGTTGAAGTTTATTTTCCTTAATCATCTAGAAAGAGAATTGATTTTTCCTGGGATAATGGTTTTCCTGATAAAGCCTGGTTTATTTGTCGTACTTGTAACCTTACTGATAAAATTTATAATATCTAAAACCTTATTAAACTTGGAAAATGAATTTCCAGAAAAGATTTAAATATCATCTTCATGTCCATTAAAAGAGAATTTTATCACTTCCTTGAGTAATTGTTTTCCTGATAAAACCTGAATTTAATGTGTGACTATGTGTATCTATGAGTACCTGAGTCGCATGTATGATTCACGAGCAGGGTAACTCTATTATTATATATGACCGCGTCACATTATTGATTTGCAAGCGGGGAAATAGATGCATCTTTGGTTCGAGCCGTTCGACCCTTCGACAGTGCACAATTTATTAATGTTGGTCTGCGCCGTTTGACCCTCGGCATTTCTTGCACATGATAATTGCTGCGTACTTTCTTTGATTTATACCTGTTTACTGACTTGGAAATTATAAATTGTCAATTGAAATGACGAGGATTTAAATGTTAAATGTGAAAGAAGTTGCTATTTCCTGTCGTTGCCTATGATATCCATGCTTTGTGTCACCCCTGATTTTATTAAAAATTGACCTCTAGCAAGTGTCAAAATCCGAACTCTCGTCACTACCTCTTCGAGGTTAGGCGAGATACTTACTGACTACACGTTGTTTTCGTACTCATGCTACACTTGCTGTGCATTTTTATTGCACAGGTACATTCATAGATAGTGGCCCTGTTTGACGTAGTGATGTGACTGACTTGGAGACTTAGACCAGCTGCACCATCCGGAGACGACCCGCAGCCGGCAGAGTCTTCCTCAGATGTATTATATTTATATTTAATTCCCTTGTCCAGTTTGTATTCCGGACAAGTATTGTAGTACATGTAAAATTCTTAGATATTTGCTCATGCACTTGTGACGCCGGGTTCTGGGACGAGTTTGGGACATATTATATTTAAAGTGATTGTTAAACCATCGTTACTTACCCAACGGATTTTTATTCACTTATTATGTAATGAAATGAAGGTAATAGAGATTTCAAACGATAAAATAGGAATTTAATTTAAATTATTAAGTGTTGGCTTGCCTGACAGTGGGGTCCGGCGCCATCACGACCTTAATAGATTTAGGATCGTGACAACATGGTATCAGAGCACTAGGTTCCCTTAGGTTTCACGAGTCATGAGCAAGCCTAGTAGAGTCTTGCAGATCAGTACGGAGACATCTGTACTTATCTTTGAGAGGCTGCAGGGCTGTTAGGAGTGCTTCCCTTCTTGATTCCTCATCATGCGATTTGATTCCCTTTAAGGCTTATGCCTACGTTTCTTCATATTCCATCTTACGCGTCGCGAAGCGCTTGCTATAAATCGGGAATTTGAATAATTGTAATGGTGCTACAGTTATGGTGCGTGAGGTTTTTCCATGGACAGCTAGTTAAGACTATTGTCGTTGCTCTGCGGAAGGATATTATGTTGTTTCAGCTTGGTAGCTGCACTTTTGAGAGCTTTGAGGTTATGCGTAGATTTGCTATGATGCTTATGATTGGATATCGCACGGTATTGATGTGATGGTAGGATTCTTGCCCGTATGTCGGGGCAATGAAGGACTTGATAGGAGTTCTACTCAGAGCATGATTCCGAGAATTCGGTATTTTATTTCCGGCGGAGGAAAGGCAATTGGACTAGAATTGTTCGAGTTTGGGTTGATAGAGTAATAAGACTTGGTGTTTTCAAGTGAGGTGGAATCTTCATCTGTGATGTGGTAATCATCGTCTTTGATCAAATAGAATGTGTTTAGTTCGCCGGTATTATGGTTTCTTCGGTTGCATTGGGTCAGAGTATTGCGAAGTAATATCGAAGAAGCGGTTGCTAGAGATCGTGGTGTGCGGTGGTTCAGGACTGAATAGGTACTTCTAATGCGGGCGGCTCAGGAAGGATGATCTTCAGGAAGGTTTGAATTGGTGGTAATCTGCTGGTTTAAGTGCTACAAAGATAATTATTGGCATAAGGCCACAGATGGGCAGCAAGGGATAAGGAAGGACACGTGGGAAGTGTCAGGTGATGGTTAAATTTCTAAAAGGCCAGGTGTAAGAAAAGGAAGTCAGGTATTTGCTTACAGGAGTGAGTTTAACCAAAGCGGGAGAGTGGCAGCTTAGCATATGAGTTATGTGGTAAGATAGCTACACATCTTGAGGAGAATTTTGGAGCGATTTGAGAATTTTAGTGGACGGTGGGTCCACATGCTTAAATTGAAATGTTGGCTATTTCGACGGGAGATGGGGTGCAACAAGAAGGAGTTTCTTGGTATGAAGAAAGATACAATATAGTTTGGAATTGGAAGATGTTGTCGCACATTTAGCCGATGTTCATAAGGAGTGAAAGGACTGGTGCAGTTGGCAAATGAGGACAAGCGTAGGAGGGAGTATTGATATCGTAGAGATTGTGCAGTACAACGTCGTTGGAAGGTGTCAATTGGTGATTTCCGCATGAGGGTTATCTCTTGTGAGCAGGTTAGCGATCGTGTGGTTGGAAAGTTTCTGCGAGGAATTCCAGTGGCTGTTCGGTAGGCGACCGAATATGTGAATGATGCTAGAGAATTAGAGTATCCGTGGAATGCTGACAGGAGAATTTAGAAGAAGCTGACGGGTTAGTTGAGCAAGATCATGTCAGCAATGAAGAAAGAATTTCGGTGGGATCCAGAGTGGTGCAAGGAGTAGCTTCAGGCTGAGTGGGAGAGTCCCACCCCCTGCGATTGGGTTGCAGGATTATCTTCTCACGGGGTTGCGAATTTTCAGCGTATTGGCAAGTTATTACAGCTAAGGGGAAAGGAGTAAAATGGTAATTGCGCATGGGATTTGATAAACGTGTGCAGAAGTTGGCCCTATTGGACTAGGGTTAGGCTTTGGAGGATTCAAAATTTATGCTTAATGCATATGCGAGTTGTAAGGGTAGTGACTCAGTCACGTGCGTCATTGAAAGGGTGTTCGTGTGCTAGAAGAGCCTTGGAGTTGATTGTATTCGGGCCAAGTCAGAGTGGGTGATCCCAATAGTGGTCTTGATGAATTCAGAAGTTAAGAATGCGGTGCTTAAGGGTTTCATGTCCGTAGTATGGCTAAGGATCGGGCCTTGCAACAGATTGTGATAGGAGGCCCAGAATGTTCCACGATGTTTTCGGCTTGCAGTATGGTATTGGAGGGCATGAGACGGTTCATGGGTTTGGAGACAATATGGTCTCGTGGAATGGAGTCACTCAAGTTGAGTGCGAATTGAGTTGCTATGTGTTGATTAGGGTTATCATTATTCCAGCGGTGAGTGCGAATTAAATTGAGGTACGAGAGGGGTCGTGTTATATGAGCTCATGGGAAGTTTAATTGACTCTCACTGCAGTATCGTGGCGGTGTTAGCGTATGGGCATTGTGAGTTATTGTTCATCTTGATCTATGGCTTGGGCCAAGTGGGGGAGTCTGCTGTTGATAATTTGATTGCAAGACTGAGTGTCGTATCAGTTCCAGTTTGAGGTATACGGGTGAATCAGTTATGTCCTGCAAACGTGGAGTTTGAGGATTTGCATGTTTTGTGAATATGAGAACTTACTCGTGTGTTGTGATGGTTCTCTTGAATTGAGTTAAGTAAGAGGTCTTTACATGATGAAATGTTTACCCTATTAGCGGTTCAGGAGTTATGACGAGATTCATGTGCGAATGCATATTGGCACGATTAGGTGCAGTGAACGGTATGAAATTTGGAAGCGAGGATCAAGGTTGCGGATCGGTGTTGACAAGGATGTCATGAGCTCGGATGAGCAAGAAAAAGGGATTTGAATGTTTAGAGTAAGCTGGTGTTGTCTTCAGTGTCACCTAAGATCGGTGTTTGGTGAAAGAGATTTTGCATCCTAGTTATGGGTTATTGATTTGTTTTACAACGTTAGTGCGACCAATGGTGGATGTGTAGACTTGCTACCTTGTGTGGAAGGTCGTGGGAGTGTGACCACGGGATGATCGTATGAGTGTGATATGTAATCACTTAATGGATTGAAGATTTGGACTGAGTATAAGGAAGTGTAATATTGCTTATTTGAAAATTTATGCCTGGAAGGTGTTCGGTTCATTCAGTTGTGGATTGTGGGGTGTTTGTCTCGGATATGATGGTCGTTCTTGCGTATCATGATAGGAAACGAGTTATTATGAACCCAGGTAAGGCTATTAGCCTAGTTCGGTGCGAGCAAGGTAGACTCGATGTTTGTGGGTGGAGTTAAATATGATTATGGGCTCCGTATGAGTCAGGCGTGTTCATTTTGGTATAGCACTTTTCATGGAAAATTATTAGAACAACAGATGTTGTTCCGTCTTCGTTCATCTCGTGTAATATTTTGTTGTGACGTGTTAGTTGGGAAACGACTTGATAATTTCCTATGTATTGAGTTCTCGCGTAGTGATGATGTTATGTGAGCAGGATAGCTCCTGAGATTCAGATTATGTATCGCACCTCAGTTGTGCTTGAGTTTTGTAGCATATGACTTTATCAGTCTCCCCAGGATGGTATTGTGCACTTAGAGTGCTTGTGGCTGATGTTCGATATTCGTGGTAATGAGCAATTTAGCTCGGTGTGTGTCTTCTTACGTGAGTTTTACGTTATTTAGATCGGGTTGCATGCCGCAATAGTGTGATGTTGCATAAGGTTCCCTATATCTATTTTGTTGTGTTTTGCTTCCTACTTTTCAGAGGAAGGTTCATAGTAATTGCGTGAGTTGGGTAGTTCCTTTCATAATTCATTTTCTTTATGTATCGCGTTCGAGTTGTGGCCTATTGGCGCGTTGCAGTATCATGTGAGACTATTGGTCATGTTTGGGGTGATATGTTGTCTGAGCAGTTCATACTAGGTGATACGATATTATTGGACCAGGGATCAGTGCGATAAGATTTTGTGGAGTATATTGAAGGACAAATACCATTATTCGGTTCATGATGAGGTGATGATTTTAGTCAAGAGGAGATACTCCATGATTTGTTAACTCTGCAGTTGGTTATGAATTTCTTCACATCTCCTCCGTTATGGTGGTATCGTAAGCGTTATAGCAGGACCTATATGTATGTCATGAGGTGCATTGGGAGCATCAGATTCGTGAAATTTTGGCTATTAAGGTTCAGGGGATGTCATTTCGGTTAGATGATGAATTATGCGGTGCATGGTGATAATTCATCAAGGGTATGCAGTCATGTTCTGGTACATCGCGTGGTAGTTGATACTGTGTTCATATATTGGAAACAGGTCTGGAAGAGGATTTCGGATGATGAAAACCTGGTTCTAAGGCCTATTTGCCTAAATAGAAGAGGATATCTTCAGAATTGTTCGAGCAAGTGTACTCAACTAGGTTGTGGTAGCATGGGCAGGTGCACGAGGTGTTAAACTATGACTTCTGATAACTCCAGAGCATATCTTAGCACGTTCGAGGACGAACATATGTTTAATGTGGGAGAGAATCTAACGACCTGACCGGTCGTTTTGAGCTTTAGCGCATCGATCGGCGTTTTGAGGCCATGAGCATCTTCATTTCAGGTGTTATGACTTGTAGGTGTTGTCGGAATTGAATTTCGGGAAGTTTATAGTCAATTTGGAAAGAAAATTCTCATTTGAGAAGCCTTAAGTTGGAAGAATTGACTAAGACTGGATTTTTGAGTAAACGACCTCAGAATTGGGATTTGAAGGTTCCAGCAGGTTCGTATGATGATTTCGGACTTAGGCGTATGTTCGGATCGAGTTTTGGATGACCCAGGAGTGTTTCAGCGCATATTATAGAAGTCAGCATTTTAGAAGAGATTTCATAAGTCTGGTTGAAGTGCATCTCAGTGATATTGATGTCCGTTTGGGGTTCCAAGTCTGGGAATAGTTCCGTTGTCATTTATGACTTGCTTGCAAAATTTGGTGTCATTCCGAGTAGTATAGATATGTTCGGCGTATTGTTAGCGAATTCAAAGAACTTGAAGTTCTTATGTTTGATCCAATAGGTTTTGGGGTATAATTGTTAGATTTAGCGCTGTTTCGGACGTTTCGAAGGCTCGAGCGAGTCCGTATTATGATTTAGGACTTGTTGGTATATTTGGACTGGGTCTTGGGTGGGCCCAGATGCCATTCGGGCATCAAGTGACGCAAAAACCAGCCAAAGATGACTGCTGGTGCACCAGACCTGGTGCGACCGCACCTGCGGAGGTCATGTCGCAGGTGCGAGACCGCTCCTACGGTCCCAGTCTCGCAGGTGCGACTCCTGAGGGAGCTGCCCATTTCCGCAGGTGCGGACCCCTTTCCCCAGAAGCGGAGCCGCAGGTGCGGACTATGCTTTGCAGGTGCAAAGCCAGGCCCCCTTCCCCTTCTCCGCAGGTGCGAGATTTCTCTCGCAGGTGTGAGACCGCAGGTGTGGTCCTCGAGCCGCAGGTGCGAAAATCCTGTAAGCAGTGCACTTCGTTTTATAAACAGGACTTAGCCATTGTTGAACACTTTTCTTCATTCTTGGGCGATTTTGAGAGCATGCAAGGAGGGTATTCGACCTAGCTACTGTAAGGTAAGTAATTCCTACTATAAATTTAGCTTAATACTTGAATTCTTAGGTAGATTAACACATTAAATTAGTGAAAATCATGGGCTTAGAGTAAAACCTAGATTTTTGAAAAAAATGGGAAATTTCCAAGAAATGTGGTAAGGAATCATACAAAAACCATATAATATTGATCTTTAGACTATGGTTAAGTATTCCCTCCGGAAATTTCCGGAATCCGAGCATGTGGGCCCGGGGGTGAAGTTTGGGATTTTGCAATTTAGGTTGAATAATCATATAAATAGGGAAATTTCATACTTTTGAGTATAGATTGATTTATTTATGCAATATTTGACTAGTTTCGAGTCCCTGGGCGACGAATTCGGAGTTTCGGGCGCGTTCTTGACCCGGAATGTAGGCTTGACACGAGGTAAGTCTCCTTTCTAACCTTGTGAGGGGGAATTGTCCCCATAGGTGAACTAAACGAATATGTGCTACTATTTGTGGGGGCTACGCACGCACGAGGTGACGAGAGTCCGTGCATAGCTACTATCATGCTTGTGTCCGGATAGTCTAGGACCCACTAGCATGCCTTACCTATTGTATTTGTAATTTTTCTAATGAAATTAGACTGTTAATATTATCGAATCAGTAACTGAATACCTAAGAAGGTTGAAGTTTATTTTCCTTAATCATCTAGAAAGAGAATTGATTTTTCCTGGGATAATGGTTTTCCTGATAAAGCATGGTTTATTTGCCGTACTTGTAACCTTACTGATAAAATTTATAATATTTAAAACCTTATTAAACTTGGAAAATGAATTTCCAGAAAAGATTTAAATATCATCTTCTCATCCATTAAATGAGAATTTTATCACTTCCTTGAGTAACTGTTTTATTGATAAAATGTGAATTTAATGTGTGACTATGTGTATCTATGAGTACATGAGTTGCATATATGATTTGCGAGCAGGGTAACTCTATTATTATATATGACCGCGTCGCATGATCGATTCGCGAGTGGGAAAATAGATGCATCTATGGTTCGAGCCATTTGACCCTTCGGCAGTGCACATTTTATTATTATTGGTCCGCGCCGTTCGACCCTCGGCATTTCTTGCGCATGATAATTGCTGCGTACTTTCTGTGATTTATACC
>ML313475.1:0-24234 GCA_005239505.1 Nicotiana paniculata
ACGGAGGAGATGTGTAGAAATTCATAACCAACTGCAGAGTTAACAAATCACTGAATATCTCATTTTGACTAGAATCATCGCCTCACTATGAACCTGAATAATAGTATTTGTCCTTAATATACACTTCACATAACCTTATCGCACTGATCCCTGATCCGATAATCTCGTCTCACCCAGTATGAACTTCTCAAACAATAAATCACCCCAAACATGACCAACAGCCTCACATGATACCACATCGCGCCAATAGGCCATAACTCGAACATGATAAATAAGAAATNCGCATATAATACCATCCTGGTCAGACTGATAAGGGCTAAAACTCAAGCACGACTGAGGTGCGATATATATATATATATACTCTGGATCCCGAGAGCTATCCTGCTAACATAACATCATCACTACGCGGGACCTTAATACATACGAAATCATTAAGCCGTTTCACAACTCACACGGCACAATCACAATATCACATGAATTTGACGAAGACGGAACAACATATGTTGCTCTAATACCTTTCCATGAAAAAGCACTCTACTGAAATGAACATGCATAGCTCATACGGAGCCCATAATCATATCTAAGTCCATCCAAAAACATCGAGTCTACCTTGCTCACACTGAACTAAGCTAATAGCTTTACCTGGGTCCACATTTACCCACTTCCTCTCATAATATGCAAGAACAACCATCATAAACGGGACAAACACCCCACAATCCACAACCAAATGAACTGAACGCCTTCCAGGCATAACTTCTCAAATAAACAACATTGCACTTCTTTATACTCAGTCCAAATATTCAATCCATCAAGTGACTACATGTCACACTTATACAATCATTTCGCGGTCATGCTTCCAAGACCTCCCACACAAGGCAACAAGACACATCAAGAACCCATGACCAGGGTACAAAGCCTCTTCCGCCGAATATCAATCTCAGTTGACACTGAAGATAACACCAGCTTACTCTGAACTTTAAAATCCTTTTTTCTTGCTCTTCCGATCTCATGAATTAACACCGAACCGCAATCTCGATTCTTACTCCCAGTTACATACTGCTTACCGCACCTAACATGCCAATATGAGGTACCGCAAGAATTCCATCATAATTGTTGAATCATCAATAGGGTGAACACTTCATCATATAGAAACCTTTTACTTAACTCAATTCAATAGTGTCATCTCAACACACGAGTGAATTCCCACAATCACCCAACATGCAAATCCTTAAGTAGTAGTCTATGCCACCATAACCCTTCCGTGATCCGCGTACACCTGATAGGCCATAGCACTCAAATGCTCCCACATGAAATCCATTACGACGATCGACAAGCCCCGCACCCACCGACACAGACCACATGTATAACTTAATCACACCGAAGGAACTGATCACTACCAAAAATGTGCCATTTCAACCATGGATAATCAATCTATTTTCTTTTAATCATCTCCAATTGCTTCAGGAATAATAGAAACTTCCTTCAACTCATAGCAACTCAACCCTCACTCATCCCGAGTGACCTTGATTCACGAGACTATGCTGCTTAAATCTCGCAACCCGTCTCATACCCTCCTGATAATCTTTCTACAATCTGGAGTTCATTTCTCTCACTCCTCCAATACTAACTTGCATGTTGAAACATATCATAGAATATTCCAACCATCTTCCTTTTTCTCAGAAATTACACTGCAAAAGCTCGATTCTCGATCACACTGCTGCTTGAAACCCTTAAACGCCGCATTCTTAACTTTTGAATTCACCAGGACCGCTATTGAGAGTCACCCACTCTGACTGGTCCCGAATACAATCAACTCCAAGGCTCTTTTAGCACATGAACACCCTTTTCCTTAGATGTACTAACTTGCCAACACGCCGACAACCCGCAACCCTATGATAACACAACCGTGCAACCCAACTGAAGATGGTGGGACTCCCCCACTTAGCCCGAAGCTACTCTCTGCACCACTCTAGACCCTGTCGAGATCCTTTCTCCTTTGATAACACGATCTTGCCCAACCAATCCGTCCAGTTCTTCCAAATTCTCTTGTTAGCACTCCCTAAATACTCAAATTCTCTAGCATCGCTAACACATTCTGCCTCATACCGAATAGCCACTAGAATCCCCCGCTGAAACTTACCAACCATGCCACTGCTAACCTATTCACAAGAGTAACCCACCTATGGAAACCACCAACTGACACCTTCCAACGACGCCATACTGCACACCCTCTACAACATCAATATCCCATCCTAACCCTGTTCCCATTCACCAACTTTACTAGTTCGTCCGCTCCTCGTGGACATCCATTAAATGCGCGAAAATATCTCCTAATTCCAAGCTATGCTACCGCTCCCCCATTTGCGACTGCTCGACTTCCGCTTTTTACACCTAGCCTCCTAGAACTGGAACCACCGCCTAGCCTCATTTCAGGATCATTCTCTGTAGCTCTTAAACCAGCATATCACCACGACTTCAAACTCTCCAGAGATTATCTTTCTCTAGCTGCCTTCATTATCAACATTTATCCGATACTGAACCACCGCACCTCACGGTGTCTGCCAACCGCATTCTTCATAACTTCTTCTCAATACTCTGACGCCACGCAATCAAAGAAACTATAGCACCGGCAAACTTAACACATTCCATTTGATCAATGACGACGACTTCCCGTCACAAGTGCATATCCCACCTCGATTGAGGACACCAAGTCTTACTACTTTATCAAACCCTTCATCACCCCCAACATACGGGCAAGCATTCTATCATCATATCGACATCGCGCGATAACCAATCGCAAGCATCATCACTACCTGAGCATAGACTTAAGGCTCTCAGAAACATAGCTACTGAGTTGAAACAACATATTATTCTTTTGTAGGGCCATAACAATATCCCCAACCAATTACACATGGAAACATCTCGAATTACATCTGTAGCACAATTTCAATTCCTCACATTTCCTAATTCATAGCAAGCGCTTCGCGATGCGTAATATTGGGTATGAATAAACTTAGGCATAAGCCTTAACGGAATCAAATAGCACGATGAGGAATCAAGAAGGGAAGTACTCCTAACAACCCTGTAGCCTCTCGAAGATAAGTACGGACGTCTGCGTACTGATCCGCAAGACTCTACTAGACTTGCTCATAACTCGTGAGACCTAAGGGAACCTAGAGCTCTGATACCATGTTGTCACAACCCAAAATCCATAAGGTCATGATGGCGCCGGACATCAGTGTTAGGCAAGCCAATAATTAATTAATTGAAACAATTTCCTCTTTTTAACATTTATCAAAAAGCATTTCCTTTCACTTTATTACATATTAACTAAATAAAATATGTCGAGTAAAACAATGGTTTGAATATTACACTTTAGAAAATATATCCCAACACAACCCAGAACCCGGTGTCACAAGTACATGAGCAATTTCTAAGAATTTATACAATCATCACAAAGTCTGTCCGAAATACAAATTGGACAAGGAAATTTAAAATAATGTAATAAATACAGTACGAGAGAGACCCTGTCAGCTGCGGATCGCCTCCGGATGATGCAGCTCGCCTAAGTCTCCGACTCCTCCACATTGCTATGAAAGTACTTGTGCAATAAAATGCACAGAAAGTGTAGCATGAGTACAAAAATAACGTGTACTCAGTAAGTCGTCCTCCTAACCTCAGAGAGGTAGTGACGAGAGGTCGAGTTAGACACTCACTAAGGGCCAACAAATTAATTAACAGCATTATGATGAACACGGTAGGCATGTAAAGGTAGTAAAGCAGCAATATATATAAGGCACTAAAATCTAAGTAAATACTGAAAATAAACAAACAGTTGCCACTTCCTCCTTTTTCCCGAAATATTTTAAATAAACAATTTTCTCTCTGTTTCCCCCCAAATATCTTGTCACTTTTAAAAATCCATGAAAAATATTTAACAATTTAGCATGCGCATACAGGATAAGGACAATCGGCCTGAGCCGTCATAATAATCATCTCTGTGCACTGCCGAGGATCGAACGGCTCGTACTTAAAGTGAATATCTCAATAAAATACTCATGTCTATGCACTGCCGAAGATCGAACAGCCCGTACCAAAAGTGCATCTTTCAATAAAATACTCATATCTATGCACTGCCGAGGATCGAACGGAACGTACCAAAAGTGCATCTTTCAATCCGACGTGGCGTATGGACCGCTCCCATGAGAGTGGGGGAAATAACACTCCGCGCGCGGAATGTAAATTGCGAAGCGGTCACATGCAGTCATGCACAATCAACAGTCCACCATGAATACGTCGGGAAAACAAATACTCAAGTAAATGACAGATTTCTCTTTTAAAAACCATAAAATAGTGTTTAAATCCTTTTTCAAAATTCAGTTGCCAAGTTTTTATAATGTTTGATAATACAACCTTATCCGGAAATACAATTGCCCGTGAAGGAAATCAATTCTCTTTTTAGATGATTTAGAAAAATAAACTCTAATCTCCCTTAGTCATTCAATTACAATTTCGATTATATTAGCAGTCTAATATCACAGACAAGATCACAAGTACAACATATAAGGCATGCTAGTGGGTCCTAGGCGACCCGGACATGGCATAATAGTAGCTACGCACGGACTTCCGTCACCTCGTTCCTACGTAGCCCCCGCAGATAGTAACACATACTTGATCAGTTCACCTAGGGGGATAATTCCCCATCACAAAGTTAGAAAGGAGACTTACCTCGCTCCAAAGTCCCATAACCGGCTTCCAAGCCCTTCCGACGACTCCCATGGATGCGCAACGCCCCAAAACTACCACATAATGGCAAAGCAATGAAAATTTATCCTAATACTCGCAACAAATTCAAATTACATACGTTCCCACTAGTTCAATTATACAATTTACTCTACATTCCATGCTCAAATCCATGGCTAAAAATCCAAGTTACCATTTCTAGGTTTCCTTAAGATTTCCCAATTTCCTACCAATTTCCATGTCTAATTCCATGCATATACTTGTATTTAACTTTAAAAACATGAAGAAATTACTTACCTTGACATTGCATGAAGAAATCCTCTCTTGAAGCTTCCCAAGATCGTCAAAACCAAGAGAAAAATGAAGAAATGGCCAACAATTCACGGTTTGAAACATTCTTCCCAGCCTCGATTCCGCACCTGTGATCATTCCTCCGCACCAACGCTCCCGCAGGTGCGACCAATCTCCCGCACCTACGGCTTTACTCAACTTTAGCCAAAAATCATACTTGCGCCCCATATCCCGTATCTGCGACTTTGCAGGTGCGGAAGTACCATCGCACCTGCGCTTCTAGCCAGACCACCACTCTTTCGCACCTGCAGTGCCATAGCCGCACCTGCGGCCAAATCCTCGCAGGTGCGGTCGCACCAGATGACAGCAAATTCCAGCCTTCCTCAAACTCTAAACTTGACCCGTTAACCACCCGGAATCCACCCGAGGCCCCCGGGACCCCGTCCAATTATACCATCCTATTCCAAAACATAATGCGGACTTGATCGATGCCTCAAATCACATCAAACAACATCGAAACCACGAATCTCACCCAAATCCCAACTTTATGAACTTAGAAATTTCCAACTTCTACATCCGATGCCGAAACCTATCAAATCACGTCTGATTGACCCCAAATTTTGCACACAAGTCATATTCGACATTAGGGACCTGATCCAACTTCCGAAATTCCATTCCAACCCCGATATCAAAATTTCCACTTCCGGTCAGATTTCTCCAAAAACCTTCAAATTCCTATCTTTAGCCAAATGACTTCAAAATGACCTACGGACATCCAAATTCACTTATGATCGCGCTCCCAACTCAAGATTCACCATACGAAGCTATTCCTAGACTCGGAATCCCAAACAGACATCGATATCATTGAAATGCGTTACAAGCCAAACTTAGGAAATTTTCTTCAAAATACTAGCTTCCACAATACGCCGAAACGCTTCCAGTTTATCCAAAACCCGATCCGGACATACGCCCAAGTCCAAAATCAGCATACGAACCTGCAGAAACTCTCAAATCCTGATTCTGAGGTCGTTTACTAAAAATTCCAATCTTAGTCCATTTCTCAATCTTAAGGCTTCTGAAGTAAGAATTTTCTTTCTAACCAACTCTAAACTTCCCGAAATTCAATTCCGACCACGCCCAAGGGTCGTAATACCTGAAATGAAGCTGATCACAACCTCAAACTGCTAAACGACATGCTAGAGCTCAAAATGACCAGTCAAGTCGTTACAGCGTATGTCCGGATCGGGCTTTGGATAACCCAGGAGCATTTCAACGTATATTGTGGAAGTCAGCATTGTGAAGAAATTTCCTAAGTTTGGCTTGAAGTGTATTTCAGTGATATTGATGTTCGTTTGGGATTCCGAGCATGTAATAGCTTCGTATGGTGATTCTAGAGTTGGGAGCGCGATCGGACGTGAATTCGGATGTCCGTAGGTCATTTTGAAGTCATTTGGCTAAAGATAGAAATTTGAAGGTTTTTAAGAAATCCGACCGGAAGTGGAAATTTGATATTAGGGTCAAAATGAAATTCCAAAAGTTGGAGCAGGTCCATAATGTTGAATATGACTTGTGTGCAAAATTTGGGGTCAATCGGACGTGATTTGACAGGTTTCGGCATCGGATGTGGAAGTTCGAAATTTCAAAGTTTATAAAGTTTGGGTTTGGGTCCGATTCGTGGTTTCGGCGTTGTTTGATGTGATTTGAGGCCTCGAGAAAGTTTGGGGGACGTTATGGGACTGAATCATGGGATTGGACGGGGTCTCGGGGGCCTCGGGTGTGTTTCAGGGTGAATTCGGACAATGTTTTCTCTGTTTTGCTACTGCTATTTCTGGTGTATCTGGTGTGCTTTGCGATCGCATTCCCTTGTGTGTGATCGCGAAGAGGAAAATATTGGGACTTCTTGTTTGGATTTTGCGAACACAGGAAAGGGAGTGCGAACGCGGAAGCTTGGTGTGAGGTAACTATGTGAACACAGGTCTTTGCACGCGAACGCGTAGAAGGAAAGGGAGCTGGGGGCCCAGGGCCGTTTGGGTAATGCAAACACGGAGCTGGTGTGCGAACGCGAATAGTAAAATCTTGGGCTTGGATTTCTGGGCTTCGCGAACGCGATGGAGCAGGTGGGTTCGCGAAGAAGGAGGGGCAGCAGCCTGGGCAGATTGTTTAAAGGCGTGGAATTAGTTCATTTCACCCATTTTCTCATGGCTTAGATGATTTTTGGAGAGCTTCAAGAGGGGAATTTCATCATCTATGTCAAGGTAAGTTATTCCAACTCAGCTCAAGTTAAATACAAGATATATGCATGGATTAAAACATGAAAAATTGTGGAAAATTGGGAATTTTGAAGAAAGCCTAGAAATTGTATTTTGGATTTCTACCCCGAATTTGAGCATGGGATTTAGAGTAAATTGTATATTTGAGCTAGTAAGGCTATGGGTAGAGTTTATCTTCGAGATATTTCGGAATCCGGGCACGTGGGCTCGAGGGAATTTGGTCAATTCCTTGAGCGGAGTTGGGGATTTATATAATTTGAATTGTTAACAAATATTAGAGTATATTTTCATTGGTTTGTCGTTATTTGGGTAGTTTTTGGGCGTTGTGCATCCATTGGAGTCGACGGAAGGGCTTGGAAGCCTGTTAAGGAATTTCGGAGTGAGGTAAGTCTCCTTTCTAACTTTGTGAGGGGGAATTGTCCCCCTAGGTGAACTAATTAAATATGTGCTACTATCTGTGGGGGCTTCATACGCATGAGGTGACGGGAGTCCGTGCGTAGCTACTATTATGCCATGTCCGGGTAGTCTAGGACCCACTAGCATGCTTTACTTGTCATACCCGTGACCTTGTCAATAAAATATCATGTGATCCTGTAAATAATATTAGACTGATAATGCTATTGAATTGGTAATTTGTTTCCTAAGAAGGCTAGAGTGTACCTTTCTTAATCATTTAGAAAGAGAATTGATTCCTCCGTGGATAATTGTATTCCTGATAAGGTTATATTATTTAATATTATTAAACTTGGCAAATGAGTTTCAAAACAAAGATTTAAATGCTATTTTTCGTGTTCCTTTAAGAAGAATTTTACCACTTTTCTAGGTAACTGCTTTCTTGATAAAAATGTGGACTTATTGTTTGAATATGTGTATCTAGGGGTTCCTAAATCGCATGTATGATTCGCGAGTAGGATAACCCTGTATTTATGTATAACCGCGTCGCATGATCGATTCGCGAGCGGGGCAGATAGATGCATCTATGGTTCGAGCCGTTCGACCCTCGGCAGTGCACAGTTTATTATTTTTGGTCTGTCGTTTGACCCTCGGCACTTTGTTTGCGCATGATAATTGCTACGTATTTCCTGTGATTTATACATGTTTATCGGCCTAAGAAAATTCTTAATTGCCAGTTAAAAAGAAGAAGAAGTGATGTGTAAAATATGAAATAAGTCTGATGTTCTTATGCATGATTATGATTTAAATTGTCAATTGAAATGACGAAGATTTAAAGTGTTAAATGTGGAAGAAGTTGATATTATTTATTCCTGATTTTAATAAATTGCCTATGACACTCATGCATAGTGTCTCACTTTATTATACTAAATTGACTTCTAGCAAGTGTCTAATTCGACCTCTTGTCACTACCTCTGTGAGGTTAGGCGGGATACTTACTGAATACACGTTGTTTTCGTACTCATGCTACACTTGATGTGCATTTTTATTGCACAGGTACTTTCATAGCGAGGTGGCTAGTTTGGAGACTTAGGCGAGCTGCATCATCGGAGGCGATCCACAGCTGACAGAGTCTCCCTCATATTGTATTTATTTTCATCTTAAATTCCTTGTCCAATTTGTATTTCGGACAAGCTTTGTAGTATTTTGTGAAATTCATAGAAATTGCTCGTGCACTTGTGATACCAGGTTCTGGGATGTGTTTGGGATGTATTTTATATAAAAATGGAATATTAAACTGTCGTATTTACTTAGCGTATTTTATTCAGTTATCATGTAATAAAGTGAAAGGTAATGGTTTCAAAATGCTAAAACAGGAAATTTAACTTAACCATTTAATGATTGGCTTGCCTGACAGTAGTGTCCGGCACCATCACGACCTTATGAATTTTGGGTCGTGACATCGATGTTGTTGTATATGGTAAAAGTTGGCATTGAAGATGTAGCTGCGTTCCGATTATAGATGCCTCTGGTTCTCGGTAGATTTTGATTTTTAAATCTGCTTATGTACATTTCAAACAGATGATCTATTTATTTCATACTAGATTCATAAACTCTAAATCTTAAAAGTTCATGATTTGTACTACTAGTCCTTGGGGATTCTTTGTATAAAAGTTAGTCATATTGCCATTATTTTTCTCAGTAGATCTCCTTTGAGTTAGATTATTGTTAGATTGGCTTACCTAGCGGGTTGGGTTAGGTACCATCATATCTAGTTGGATTTTGGATCATGACAAGTTGGTATCATAACTCTAGGTTCATAGGTTCTACGAGTCATTATCAAGTGTCTAATAGGTTCTACATGTGTATATGGTAGGAAGATTATTAGACAAATGTGAGTGTTCGATATCAGATGTACATCGGCGGCTTGGGGATTCCATGGATGAGGTGCGAGATATGTTTTCTTTATTTTGGTGATGGGCCAGTCTGGAGGACTTGATGCCCGGTTTGGACTGCAACTTAGGCATTGTAGTTTCAATTGTGAGAGCACGTGCTTTTGGACTTCTATGTTCAGTGGTGTCCCTATGTCACGACCCTAAATCCTAAACCGGCCGTGATGGCGCCTATCGTGGAACTAGGCTTGCCAATAACCACATGTTCACAATTTCTTTCAAAATTCAAAGCAAAATCCAAGCATTTCATAAACATACATAGTTTATTAAATAAAATAGGCCAATAAACAGTGCAACCAACCCCAAAACCTGGAGCCAACAAGTCATGAGCATCTAGAAGAATAAGCCAAAATATACTATCATAACACAAAACCTCCGAATGAAAGCTAGATACAACAAGAAGGGAAAAATAGAGATGTTGCGGACACTGAACATCCACCTCGATATCTGCACCTGAATCTGCACATAGAGGTGCAGGGAGTAATTTGAGTACGCCAGCTCAGTAGTAATGAAACTAAATCAAGTTTAAGCGGCAAGGGAACACATACACCCAATGCCATCAGATCACAATATACACAACCTTACTTTCCAATAGTATAACATAGATATATGAAATCATCATGCCTTAAAACCAACTTCAGAAAAACCCTTTGAAGAATGTATATTTTCAACAACTTCAAACCGAAAGATTTAGTATGAAAATGAAATGAATCATATAGAGGCCCCTCGGTCAAAAAATACTTCATAAGCTCAAAGTGAAAGTAGTAAAATCATAAGTAGCCCCTCGGGCAAAACATGTATTGTAATCAGCCCCTCGGGCATGCCTCACAGTCACTCATAATCAGCCCCTCGGGCATGCCTCACAGTCACTCATGCCTCCCAATCACTCGTCACTCGGCACTCTATGCGCTCACTAGGGGGTGTGTACAGACTCCGGAGGGGCTCCTTCAGCACAAGCGCTAATATCACTCAGCACCTCACTATCACTCAGCACCTCACAATCAGGCCCTCGGCCTCACTCAGCAGAATCACTCAAAAGCCCCCTCGAGCGAATCAATATAACAGGGTACTCGACCCAAAATATCATTTTAAATCTCAAAGTGGTGTAAATCAGGCTGAGTTTCGAAAAACAGTATGCACAATGAGGCTGAGTGAAATCATCAACAAATAGTGAGGAAAAACAATACTAAAAAGCCCCCAAGAGGTCTAAACAGATCGGCACGAGGCCCCAAAGACGGCTTATTGCCCATATATTTCACAAATCTTTAGAACATAATTTAACATAAGGTTTTGAGTAAACATGCAACTCATTAGTTGCCGCGGAGAGGATCTAGTCCAATCCAAAAATCAGTACGCGCCATATACTCGTCATCCGACATGTGCGTCATTCCAAAATCAGTGAGAAAATATGTAGTCCAGGGTTCCATACTCTCAGGACAAGATGTATAACCATTACATACCTCTACAGGGCCACAACACTAGTCCGCAATACTCTTGCCCCTCAAATTGGCTATGATTGCTCCGAATCTAGCCAAAACCAATATAACATCATCAATATATATCAAAGGAACTCAACCCAATCGAAAACTATCAAATTATACAAGAATCTCGAAATTCGGCCGAACTCGAGCCCTGGGCCCACGCCTCAGAATTCGATAAAATTTGCATCATTAGAATCCTCGTCCTCCCGTGATTCTATAAATACCAAGAACACTAAAATCAGACCACAATTGCCCACTCAAATCCTCCATGAAAAATCAATTTCCCATGCACCCTTCTTCCCCAATTTGGGTTTAATTCTAGCAAATTTTATGGTTTAATTACTTAGAAATCGACATATAAACGAGTTATAAAGTTAAAAAGCTTACCTCCAAGTGATTCCTTTCAATTCCCTCTTCAATCCTCTCAAAAGTGCTCCCAACTTCATCAACAATGGAGGAAATATGAGCTAATCTCGCACAACAGGCCTTTTAAAACATTCTGCCCAGCCATTATATTTTCTTCACTGCGATCGCGATGCACAGACCAACAAACCAATGCGATCGCAGACTAAAACACATGATCGCATAGAACAATTCTCCACCCCACACACGCGCCTCAAAATACTCTACGCGATCGCAGAAATTCCCACGCGATCGTACTGCCTATCCTGACAAACCTACGCGATCGCAATCCTAACCACGCGATCGCATAAAACAAAATGCCTGCCCCACTATTTTACTTTACACGATTGCAAACATCCTCACGCGATCGCGTAGAACGAAAGCAGAACCTCACACCAGCAGAAATCTGCCTAGTTTTCAAGCCAAGAATTGGTCCGTTAACCACCCGAAACACACCCGAGGCCCTCGTGACCTCAACCAAACATACCAACATATCCCATAACATCATTCAAACTTGGTCGAGCCTTTGAAACACCAAAAACAACACGAAAACACCAAAATTACATCAAATTCAAGCCTATGAACTTTGAAACTTCCTAATTTCGCCAATTACGCCGAAATCAACCAAAACACCTCCGATTGACCTGAAATTTTGCACACATACTCAAAATGACATTATGGACATGTTCCAACTTCCGGAATTCCATTCCGACCCTGATAGCCTATTTTCCACTGCCGATCGGAAATCGCCAAAAACTAACGTTCGCCAATTCAAGCCTAATTCTACAGCGGACATCACAAAAATATTCTGAACACACTCCTAAGTCCCAAATCACCTAACGAAGCTATCCGAGCCATAAAATCCGCATTCCGAGGTTTTTTACCAATAAGTCAANCAAGGTCGTTTACCAATAAGTCAATTCTCAGTTGACTTTCTCAACTATTAGGCTACCTTGAGAGACTAATTGCCTAAATTCTCATCATGACCACTCTGAACCCGAACCAAACGACCCAACACACATAAATGAAGTTGAACCACATAAAATGAAGCAGAAACGGGGGAAACGAGGTTAAATATCGGAATGACAGGTCGGGTCGTTACATCCTCCCCCACATAAACATGTGTTCGTCCTCGAACGTGCCAAGAGTTGTTCTCCAACACTATCAAATTGTTACACATCTTACCATGCACATACCCGGGGGTGATCCCACGTCACCCTATCTCATATAGGTCCAATAGCACAATACCGTTGAAATTTCGATATCCAAATCCTGGCCCATAAACCTTAGAACCAAATTCACACTTCTGAAATGATATACAAGATCAAAATTTCCATAATTATGAACTGAACAAGTCTGATCATGCTGAATCAAGCTCTATACGTACCCCAAATGAAATCACATAATACACCGCGTGACTCAAACACTCATAGTGATAACTCTTAGTCACAATAACTGCTCAAAACAACCCAGTACCGGTACATAACCTCTTATCAAGAAATGCCTCGCTCTAACACTTACATATACTGCCGATGATGAAATAAGCACGTGGAACTAACAACCATTCGTTCGATCAGTCAGACATGAAACTCCCCCTTCCCAAACAGGAATTATAGCAGATTTCGAAGCCGACTCCCGATATTTATCCTTCCAACTATGCTGTAGAAAATTCCGAAAATATTCATTCTAGGTCGAATGACCTCCTCTCATCCATCACAGCCACCCTGATAACATGACACTAACCATTCGACACATCACTACAATTCGAAGCCAAAACCTGTGCACCTTGGGCAGTTAACAACAACATCCCAATGAAATCAACTTATATAAAAGATCCACACGAGAGGACTATCCTGCCATTAACAATTACCATCACCATATCATGCTAACAGCCTAGCACACACCGTAAAAATCAAAACACATGAATCCAATACCAAAGGTCATACCCCTACATAACTCCGCTACACTGTGCGATCTCATCCAACCGCTGGTCCACTTGAAATATTTCAAGACACCTTGCCCAAAATCAATAACCATTCGAAATTCGCCATCAGGTGCTCAAAGTGCATAGCCATAACCACGGGGAAAACCGGATGATACCATGCCACCCGAAACAGAAGGTATATAACCGACATGCCTCAATCCCGCAACACCCAAATTACTTACCTTACTCAAATCTAGCTATAGAGCCCAATAGAACCGCATCATATGTGCATATAACCAATAATCACCACTCCTCACAACACCGAAGGGTAACTCATAGATCACTCTAGAACATGAATAAACTCAATCACAATCGAATGGTACATTCCTCAATAGTAGAAATTCGGAGCCAACAATTCCGACCTGGTGCAGAACACACACCCATATTAGCCTACCAGTAACCCTAAATTAACTCTGATCACCCACAACAGGTAGACAACTTACCAAAAATTTCATAATGACAGAATCATGGTACATACTAACATCCGACTAGCTCAGCTCGCATCTTCACAGTTCACTTCCACAAATATCTTGTTTATGAGAACTGTCAATCTCGATGTCCTTGAAATGTATGGATTACCATATCTGATCACAACTCCACCGCTCGAATACATAACACATCCTAAATACTTACTCATTCCACGAGGGATACCCCTATAATTCTTCCGTTCACCAAGCAACCTTGAATATCAACATTCGATCCAACAATAGGGTGCCGCGATACCAATGAAGTACCCTTAACTCAAACACATTGCTCTTTCCGAAATATATATGCCCTCATCACGTTGTACCAATTAGTGATATCATCTTCCTAGTCATCTGAAATTGCCCATGCTGCCTAAGAATTATGACCTTCCTTCCAGAACCGAAACGTGACCTCGCATAAGCAAATCTCAACTCTACCCAACATACCGCACACGCCATGCCAACCTAGGAAAAATACGGGAACTCCATGGTCCCTTTCGAGCCACAAGCATCTACGTACCCAACTAGCCAAGAACTTCCATTTGATCCCATTTAGAAACAAACTCACTACACGCCATAACAAAATATGCACCCTTAATCATGGTAGAAACCATCCGGAACTATCCGAAATCCCATTTGCACAACACCAAACCATCAGGACCGAACTCTTCTAACTCAACCAAACTACGCAGGCCACCAAAAATCCAAGGGCATTGCTAAGATACACGCGAAAAACTCGTCACCTTATGAACACCCAAAGAACTAATCGTATCCCTCACCATGCCGATCCAAACTACTACCAAGTTGCCCTATTTACCGAAGTTTCTTCTGACATACCTTCAAATTGATACTTCTTCCTGCCGTAATACCACAAATTTGCAAACCCGACTCACCATACGCGACCCAAGCACAAAACCATACCGTCTAAGGCTCAGAAGCGACTGAATACTCCATCGATCATCCCCAAATGCACCACATTAGAAAAACTTACCCTGAAGAGACTTCCTGCGAATCTAAAGCCATTAGCTTCACCTTCCTGATACCGATATGTAGAATACCACAAGTCTTGACATCCTCTAACGTAAATCTCAATCACACTGACCAATTAGACATAATCTACCTGACCCGTTTGCACACTGACATACTAGAAAAGTAATCCACTAACTTGAAGCCACAAGCAAATTCATACATTGCACACACTACACCTTTTATAATTTCCACTAACTCATTCAATAGAACCTAATTACCCAACAGAGTACATTACAACCTATATCGAAGAAATTTACCTTACTCGTGACATTCCCAGACCCTATACCTGCAGGTCATAACTGATTTAGCAATATACCTCGAACTGAAACCAATACCACACATAATTATGTAATCAACTTATCAATAACGAACTCCCCCACTTGGCTCAAAGCCAAGGATCAAGACAAACAAAACTATGCTCACACATTATCACTGCCACCATGCTGTGGTGGGATTCAACTAAATCCTCCATAAGCTTATATGACCCAAACCATCTAACACTCAAATCAATTGCCAATCTCGCATCCACCATTGCGATAGTCACTCCAACTTCCACAAGCGATCTAAACTCCAATCACAACATATATCTTTTACTAGTAGAAGAGAACTTATTACAGAACTACATAGGGGCTCACGCCCTGGGACAGCCCGCAGGAGATACCCCGGCTCGCTTAGCCTCAATTTCTATCTCTCCATATACTTCTGAAGACCAGAATTATCACTCAATCACTACACCTTCCTACATCTGAACACAACCAACGCCTACCCTGGAGGCACCACGATACGCGGTAAAAACCTGTAGCTGAAGGCAGAACTAACACTGGAGCGGTGGTCACAGAAATCTCGAGCTTCTGGAATCTCTACCCACACATGTCTGACCACATGGATACCCTCACTGGACACCGTGTGCCCCAAGAATGCTACTGAACCGAGCAAAAAGTCACATTCGGAGAATTGGCATAGAGCCTTTCCTCCCTGAATCTTATAATGCCATCCTCAGATATTGAGTATGCTACTCCCGGCTATGAGAATATGCCAGGACGCCATCAAATAACACAATAACAAGGAGTGCTAATACGGCAGGAATACACCGTCAATCAAATGCATGAACATTACTGGGGCAAATGATCAACTCAAAGACATCACTGGTGACTCATAACCCAACAGAGAAATCCGCTTCACTCCACAACTACACAACATGAGAGGTTTTCCAACATACTCACAACTCAAGGCAATATACCAAATCGAGACAGAAATCGAACACTCAATAAATCTTGCCACATTTCTTGCCAACCCTTTTGTCACAAATCACAGTCTGAACACATCTAACCATCAAATCACCTACCACATAGGCATCTTAGTCACCAATTCTCATCAATAAGAACACAAACGGACATACAAGTCCCCCATTACATGTGCCCACACAACAAAAATCTCAGCAATCAAGCCATAAAATGAATGCGGCCTCAAGTCCTCAAGACTGGCCCATTACTAACATGCCAAAATGAAATCTTATCCATGGAAACCACAAGTCGTTGATGCACAGCTGATACCAGGCGCTCTCGTGCGCACTCAAATACATGGAAGGAATTCAAGAGTTACGCGCTTGGCTGAATACGATGGATTCGCATGACAACTTTAAAAATGTGAGATTTTCCTAAAGGTTCTGCAGCCTCTCGAAGATAAGTACAGACGTCTCTGTATCGATCCGCAAGACTCTACTAAACTTTCTCATGACCGGTGAGTCCTATGTAACCTAGCCCTCTGATACCAAGTTGTCACGACCCCAAATCCTAAACCGACTGTGATGGCGCCTATCGTGGAACTAGGCTAGTCAATAACCACATGTTCACAATTTCTTTCAAAATCCCAATCAAAATCCAAGCATTTCATAAATATACAGAGTTTACTAAATAAAGTAGGCCAATAAACAGTGCCACCAACCCCAAAACCTGGAGCCAACAAGTCATGAGCATCTAGAAGAATAAGCCAAAATATACTATCATAATACAAAACCTCCGAATGAAAGCTAGATATAACAAGAAGCGAAAAACAGAGATGTTGCGGACGCTGAACAGCTACCTCTATATCCCGCAAATCCCGCTCCGCGCGGAATAAATGGCTAATCTTCGATATCTGCACACAGAGGTGCAGGGAGTAATGTGAGTACGCCAACTCAATAGTAATGAAAATAAATCAAGTATAAGCGAAAACGAAACACATAAACCCAATTCCATCAGATCACAATATACACAGCCTTACTTTCCAATAGTATAACATAGATATATAAATCATCATGCCTTAAAAACAACTTCTGAAAAACCCTTTGAAGAATGTATATTTTTAACAACTTCAAACCGAAAGATTTAGTATGAAAATGAAATGAATCATATAGAGGCCCCTCAGTCAAAACATACTTCATAAGCTCGGAGTGAAAGTAGTAAAATCATAAGTATCCCCTCGGGAAAAACATGTATCATAATCAGCCTCTCGGGCATGCCTCACAGTCACTCATAATCAGCCCCTCGGGCATACCTCACCATCACTCGTAATCAGTCCCTCAGCACCTCACAGTCACTCATGCCTCCCAATCACTCGGCACTCGGCACTCTGTGCGCTCACTGGGGTGCGTACAGACTCTGGAGGGGCTCCTTCAGCCCAAGCGCTGATATCATTCAGCACCTCACCATCACTCATCACCTCTAAATCAGGCCCTCGGCCTCACTTAGCAGAACCACTCAAAAGGCCCCTCGGGCGAATCAATATAACAGGGTACTCGACCCAAAACATCATTTTAAATCTCAAAGTGGTGTAAATCAGGCTGAGTTTCGAATAACGGTATGCACAATGAGGTTGAGTGAAATCATCAACAAATAGTGAGGAAAAAAGCAGTAAAAATTCCCCAAGGGGTCTAAACAAATCGGCACGAGGTCCCAAACACGGCTTATAGCCCAAATATTTCACAAATCTTTAGAACATAATTTAACATAAGGTTTTGAGTAAACATGCAACTCGTTTATGCGGAGAGGACCTAGTCCAATCCAAAAATTAGTACGCGCACATACTCGTCATCCGACATGTGCGCCATTCCAAAATCAGTGAGAAAATATGTAGTTCGGGGTTCCATACTCTCAGGACAAGATTTATAACCATTACTTACCTCTACCGGGCCACAACACTAGTCTGCAATGCTCTTGCCCCTCAAATTATCTCCCGTTTGCTCCGAATCTAGCCAAAACCAGTTTAACATCATCAATATATATTAAAGGAACTCAACCCAATCGAAAACTATCAAATTATACAAGAATCTCGAAATTCGGCCAAACCCAAGCCCCGGGCTCACATCTCAGAATTCGATAAAATTTGCATCATTAGAAGTCTCGTCCTCCCATGATTCGATACATACCCAGAACATTAAAATCGGACCACAATTGCCCACTCAAATCCTCAATGAAAAATCAATTTCCCATGCATCCTTCTTCCCCAATTTGGGTTTAATTCCAGCAAATTCTATGGTTAATTACTTAGAAATCAATATATAAACGACTTATGAAGTTAAAAACCTTACCTCCAAGTGATTCCCTTCAATTCCCTCTTCAATCCTCTCAAAAGTGCTCCCAACTTCATCAACAATGGAGGAAATATGAGCTAATCTCGCGCAACAGGCCTTTTAAAACATTCTGCCCAGCCATTATATTTTCTTCACTGTGATAGCGAACATTGGCACGCGATCGCGAACACAGACCAACCAACCAATGCGATCGCAGACCAAAACACACGATCGCATAGAACAATTCTCCACCCCACACACGCGCCTCAAAATACTCTACGTCATCGCAGAAATACCCAAGCGATCACGCTGCCTATCCTGAGCAACCTACGCGATCGAAATCCTACCCACGCGATCGCATAGAACAAAATACCTGACCCACTATTTTACTCTACGCGATCGCAAACATCCTCACGTGATAGCGTAGAAGGAAAGCAGAACCTCGCACCAGCAGAAATCTGCCTAGTTTTCAAGCCAAGAATTGGTCCGTTAACCACCCAAAACACACCCGAGGCCCTCGTGACCTCAACCAAACACACCAACATATCCCATAACATCATTCAAACTTGGTCGAGCCTTCAACACCAAAAATAACACGAAAACACCAAAATTACATCAAATTCAAGCCTATGAACTTTGAAACTTACAAATTTTGCCAACTACGCCGAAACCAACCAAAACACATCCGATTGACCTGAAATTTTGCACACATACTCAAAATGACATTACTGACCTGTTCCAACTTCCGGAATTCCATTCCGACCCTGATAGCCTATTTTCCACTACCGATCGAAAATCGCCAAAAACTAACTTTCACTAATTCAAGCTTAATTCTACACCGGACATCACAAAAATATTCTGAACACACTCCCAAGTTTCAAATCACCTAAAGAAGCTATCCGAGCCATAGAATCCGCATTCCCGAGGTCGTTTACCAATAAGTCAATTCTCCGTTGACTTTCTCAGCTATTAAGCTACCTTGAGAGACTAATTGCCTAAATTCTCATCATGACCACCCTGAACCCGAACCAACCGACCCAACACACATAAATAAATCCAAACCACATAAAATGAAGCAGAACGGTGGAAATGAGACTAAATTCTCGGAACGACCGGCCGGGTCGTTACACCCTATGAGTGGAGCTGGTTGCTCGGTGTCTGGTTGGATGGCTACATGATGAGTAGGATGTGACTTCGGGGATGTGTTCAGTTGGTTTGAATGTGACAAGAAGAGTTCTCTTGAGATATGATGACTATTGGACGCTCGATTTCCATGGATGTGTCATACAATCTTGAGTTATGAAGGTTTTTGAGAGATTGTTTTATGTTATTTCATTTGTGAAACTAAGTAGATTTTCATGTCTTGTTGATGAGTTCAAACTTAGGAATATTAAGTGATTGTGTAGTAGTTGTAGCTGTGAAAGGGTAACGAGAGATGTCAGTTTGAGGCTAAGCAGGTGGGTTATCACCTACAAGGTAATCTATGGATGTGTGATCCTTATAATGTTGTATGGAGGCTTTCTTTTCTACCAGTGGGTATAGGTTTTGCGAAGTTTGGATTGATTGAGAAAGTTTACCTGACCGTTATGAGGTTGAATGCGAGCTTAGAATAAGATTTGATGTATTATATAGTTTATGTTACATGAGCTTATCAAGGCTTTAGTTGAATCTCATCGCGGTATTATGGCAGTAATAGAGTGTGGGTATTGTGAGTTATCGAATGTCTTGATCTGTGGCTTTGAGCCAAGTGGGAATTATTGACGATGTGATTTCATGGTTATATGTTAAATATTAGTTTTGGTTTGAGGTATCTTGTGGATCAGTTATGACTTGTAGAGTGTTACATCACGTACCTTGGCATTAGGATGTGCTGTAGTAAACCCACATGAGTTCTCTTTTAGGTACTTGAATATTGCCTAATTGTTCGGGTCCATTTATGGTTATTGCTTCTGTGAACATAGTAGCTAAATAATCCCAACGTGTTACATAAGGCAAATATTGTATAATTGTTCGATTTTCTGCAATTTTCTCCATCCCTCTATGTAAATAACCCAATATTGGTTCACAGTCGACAACATCTTCACCATGTAGAGTAACGATGAGTCGAAGAACACCGTGCATTGATGGGTGCTGAGGCCCCATATTGACTATCATGAGGTCTTTTCTTGTAGTTGGTGCAGTCATAAGTTTTTTACCGATTCATTCTTCCATGAATTGCTGAAAGTGAAAAGAAGTTCATCAAAATTTAATCGAAACATATAAGTTAANTTCCAACTGATTAATTAATTCTTTATAGCGTACTCTTTTTTTTTTTGACAAATAAGCAAGCAGTCGTTGACATTTTCCCAAAATTTTCTTCAAACCTCTCTGAGATAAATAGTCGAAGGAATTATGTATATTAGGAGGTTATAGAGGGTTTAAGACATTATTATATGAGACCCCGTAAGTTTACAACCTTGATACCGTTAGTTGTTATGTTAGTGTGGTATTTTCTTTTTAAGTGAAGTATTTTAGTAAAACTTTTATAAGTATAATGTCAAGACCCCAAATCACAACTGGCCGTGATGGAGCCTATCGTGATACTAGGCTAGCCAATATACTGATAATAATGAAATGATTTTCCATTTAATACATCAAATATCCGAATTTTCATAATAATTCTATTTCTTAGGAATTTCAAAACCAATAAAAATGATTAGAACATCTAAGCACAGTCCCAACATCTGAAATAAACCGTTGAGCATCTAAGAGATGATACAGTCTAATACAAATCCTCGACTACAACAAGTCTGGGAAGTAAAGTAAAATGACAGGGTAGGAAGGAGAAAGAGTAGGTTGCGGACACCGAGCAGCTACCTCACGATCTCCGAACAATGCTCCAAATGGGGTAGCTCAACTATCGCTCTGCCCCAGTACCTGAATATGCACACAAAGTGCAGGGAGTAACGTGAGTACGCCAACTCAGTAAGTATCCAAAGTATCTAAAAACATGAATGCAGTGACGAGCATTTAAACTTTATAATTTCATAAAAATAAGTACCAGTAAAGTTAATAGATCAAGTCAAGAGTCCACATTTACCAAGGATTTTACAAAACTTAAGTTTTCCCTTTTTAAACTTGTATGAAACATTAGTCAACATTTATCAAAGAGGCTCAGTGTAAAGAATAGTGAAACAGTAGTTTCATAAAAGTATCCGCCACTCGGTCACAATGTCGCTCACAAATAAAGCCTCTCGGGCAAACCTCTTAGTCACTCGTGACTCTACTCTCATAAGTAAATTCTCACACTCAGCACTCTCACTCATCAGGTACCATATAACAACTGCTGCAGCGCAGCCCGATCCAATACGTATGTCTATATTGCAGCGGCGCGCAACCCGATCCATATATAATGTATATTGTTGCGGTGTGCAACCCAACCCATATAACATACGCTACGGCGTGCATCCCGATCCATATAATAGTCGATTGTGCTCACTTAGGGTGTACAGACTCCTGGAGGGGCTCCTTCAGCCCAAGAGCTATATTGCTGCGGCGTGCAGCCCGATCCAATAGATATATTGCTTCGGCGTGCAGCCCGATCCATATATATAAAACATATATTGCTGCGGCGTGCAGCCCGATCCATACATAATATATAATCTATATTGCTGGGATGTGCAGCCTAATCCATATGTAATATATAACATATCTATTGCTGCGGCATGCATCCCGATCCATAACTATCCTCTCATACTCGACTCTCAGCCTCTTTACATATTTATTGATGTGGTGTGCAACCCGATTGATAACTATCCTCACATACTCGGCTCTCGGCCTCATTACATATATATTGCTGCGGCGTGCAGCCCGATCCATAACTATCCTCTCATACTCGGCTCTCAGCCTCACTCAGTCATCCCCCAAGCCACTCGAGCAATTCATTTCAACTCACGGGACCTAGCCCAAAATACTTCTCAGAGTTTCAAAATAGTTTGCTAACAGTGAAAATAACAACAAGTGGTAAACACAACTGAGTTCACAGATGTTCTATCAGGATGGTGTGAGAATAGTGTAAAAATACCTCTGAGGGTGTAAACAGGTTGGCACAAGACCCCAAACATGGAAAATGCTCCTAAGGGTCTAAACAGGTCGGCACTAGGCCCCAAACATGGAAATACCCCTAAAGGTATAAACAGGTCGGCACGAGGCCCCAAACATGGCTCACATCCCATAAACAAGTATAAACTTCTGAAAGACAGGATGTCATAAGGTTTCAAATCAAATACGCGCCTTAATCATTGCTACAGGACGGACCAAGTCACAATCCTTATCGGTGCACGCCCACACGTTCGTCACCTAACATGTGTGTCACCTCATTTACCTAAACAATATCAAATAATGGGGTGTCATACCCACAAGTTTAGAGTTATAATCATTACTTACCTCAAAACATCCCAAAAACTATTCTGCGGTGCTATTGCCCCTCGAATCGGCTCCCAAATGCTCCGAGTCTATCACAAAACAGATCAATAACATCCAAATATACTAGGGAGATGAACCCCAATTGAAAACTATCAAAACTACGGCACAATTCCCGAAATTTGCCAAATCCGGCCCCCAGGCTCACATCTCGGAATCCGATAAAATTTACATCACAAGAATCCTTATCCTCTCACGAGTCCGTACATACCAAGAACATCAAAATCGGACCCCAATTGCCCACTCAAATCACCAAAAGAAATTTCAAAATTTTTCCTCCCATTGTTTTCCCCAAATTTTCTACCTTAATTCCTCAAATTCCAAGCCTAATCCGTCACAAAATAACATAGAAATGAGTTTTTAGTCCGGGAAACTTACCTCCACTGAAGACTCTCGAATTATCTCTTCAATTTTCTCCCAAACTAGCTCAACCGTATGCAAAAATGGAAGAAATGCAAAAATTTCGTGGAGGCACCTATTTATACTTTATGTCAAGTTAACCCGCACCTGCGGACCCGCTGTATTGGTAAAAAAGAGTTTCACACGTAAGCCAGCTTTTGACAACTCAGCCAGTCATGTGGACACAGGAAAACATGACAGCTGGACGTAACTCTTTGAAGAGGTACAGTACAAAGAGGCACGGTTCAGTAAACCCAGAAAACTTATCAACCACGGGAAATTCAACTTGATCAAAACGGGAGAAAGGAACGGTCAGAATGAATCTAGACAAAGCTACGGGCAGATTCAAGGACTCGCAATTGATTACTCGAACGTTATGTAACTGAACCCCCTATTACTGTTATCCTTTGTAACGCCTCATTAATGTCATAATTAGTCATTAATGAGTAACCATAGTAGGAGTCATACGTTATAAGAATCTCCTATATAAAGGAAGGGGAATACAGCTTGTAAAGGCATCTAATTCTCGAATACAATCAACTTCGATCTTTTATTTCTGTAATATTGTCTATTATTTATTTTTCTCATTATCTTGATTATCAGTAACCCGTATTCATTTTAAAAATAAGCTTTAGTCAAAGGGTCTAATTCTTTGGTTAAACATATTGGTTCCGTTACCGGCAATCTGATAATCTTTTTTTACTTTCCAAGTGATATCCTTTGAAATATGTCAAACCCCAATGACAACAACAAGCAAAGAAGTGGAACCCCAGTTCCATCACCTTCAGGAACCCCACGTGGTTCGAGGGAACAAT
>ML313476.1:0-16512 GCA_005239505.1 Nicotiana paniculata
CAATTGTTTGCTAAAAATTTAGATTATATAATTTCCCAACTCCGCTTAGTGAAATGACCAAAAGTCCCCTAGGCCCACGTGCCCGGATTTCGAGATTTCTCGAAGATAAACTCTACACATAGCTTTACTAGCTCAAATATACAATTTACTCCTAATTTCATGCTCAAATTCGTGGTAAAATCTAATTTTCATCAATTATAGGTTTCCTTGCACTTTCCCCATATATTTCCCAATTTATCATATCAAATCTATGTAATAAATCTTGTATTTAACCTGGAAATAAGTAAAAACAACTTACCTTTGATGCTTGATGGAATCCCCCTTGAAATGCTTTCCAAAATCATCCAAGCCAAATGAAAGAAAATGACAGAAATGGCCAAAATTCGTGTTTAAAGAATCTGTCCATGCTTCATCGAGTTGTACCTTGAACTTGCGCTGTGCGGGTTGTACATCTTATTATAATTTTCCCTTGTTGAATACCTTCTGTTAAAACACCCATAACTTCTTGTACGAGTATCCAAATAACAAACGGTTTGAATATTTAATAACTAGACTTGAAGATCTTTAATTTGATAGGTTGTACACCATATAAATCTTTATATATCCCTAGATATGAGCTTCTAAGGTTGGCTCCACGCATCAGAAAATTCTGGCAAAACTGCTCCAGCAGCCATCTTCAGTCGGTCATAACTCTTTTCACAAAGCTCCAAATGACAAGTGATTTAATATTATGGAAACTAGACTTCACGATCTACAACTTTCATATTTTGCAAATTTTCAGAATACTTATAGATTCTTATATATATGTTTCTAAAGTTAGCTTGTCGATGCATAAATTGCTGTCCAAAAGTGCAGCAGAAATTTCGGCAATTTTTCCTTCTTTTTCTTGTCCGAAATTCATTCCGTTAACCTTCCGAAATCCACCCGAGACCCTTGGGACCTTAACCAATTATACCAACATGTCCCAAAACATGATACGAACTCGCTCGCGACCTCAAATCACATCAAATAACATCGAAATCATGAATCGCACTCCAATTCAAGCTTTATCAACTTTGAAATTTCAAACTTCTACATCCGATACCGAAACCTATCAAATCACGTCCGATTAACCCCAAATTTTGCACACAAGTCATATTCGACATTACGGACCTGCTCCAACTTTCGGAATTGGAATCCGACCCCGATACAAAAAAGTCAAACTTCTCAAAAACTTTCAAATTTCTATCTTTAGCCAAATGACTTCAAAATGACCTCCGGACATCCGAATTCACTTCTGATCGCGCTCCCAACTCCAGAATCACCATACGAAGCTATTCCCAGACTCGGAATCCCAAACGGACATAAATATTATTGAAATGTGCTTCAAGCCAAACTTAGGAAATTTCTTCAAAAATGCTGACTTCCACAATATACACTGAAACGCTCTCGGGTTATCCAAATCCCGATCCGGACATACGCCCAAGTCCGAAATCATCATACGAACCTGCTTGAACCTTTGTATCCTTATTCCGAGGTCGTTTACTTAAAATTCCAGTCTTACTCAATTTTTTCAACTTAAGGCTTCTGAAATGAGAATTTTCCTTTCAATTTAACTTTGAACCTCCTGAATTTCAACTCTGACCATACACACAAGTCACAATACCTAAAATGAAGTTGTTAATGACTCCCAACTTCTGAACGACGCGCTGGATCTCAAAACGACCCGAACCATAAGTGCATCTTTCAATCTGCGGTGGCGTACGGCCCGCTCCCATGAGAGTGAGGGAAATAACACACTGCTCCCTAAATGTAAATTGTGAAGCGGTCACATTCAGTCATGCACAATCAACAGTCCACCCTGACTACATCGGGAAAACAAATATTCAAGTAAATGACAAATTTCTTCTTTACAAATCACCAAAAAATTAGTATTTAAATCTTTTCTCGAAATTCATTTGCCAAGTTTAATAATATTTAATAAAATTCACCTTATCAGGTATTCAATTATCCACGGAGGAGTCAATTCTCTTTCTAAGTGATTAAGAAGGTACACTCTAGCCTTCGTAGGAAATAAGTTACAAATTCAATAGCATTATCTGTCTATTATTATTGGCAGGATCACATGAACAACACGTAAGGCATGCTAGCGGGTCCTACACTACCCGGACATGGCATAATAGTAGCTACACACGGACTCCCGTCACCTCGTGCGTACGTAGCCCCCGCATATAATAACACATACTTAATTAGTTCACCTAGGGGGACAATTCCTCCTCACAAAGTTAGAAAGGAGATTTACCTCGCTCCGAAATTCCATAACCGGCTTCCAAACCCTTCCGACGACTCCAATTGACGCACACCGCCCCAAAACTATCCAAATAACGACAAACCAATGAAAATATACTCAAATATTTGCAACAATTTCCCAACTATCCGAAATTTCTCGAAGATAAATTCTACCCATAGCTTTACTAGTTCAAATATACGATTTACTCTAAATTTCATGCTCAAATTCCTGGCTAAAAATCCAAATTACCATTTTCTAGGTTTTCTTCAAAATTTCCCAATTTTTACCACAATCTTTCATGTTTAATCCATGCATATAACTTGTATTAATCTTAAAAACATGAAGGAATTACTTACCTAGTGATGCTTGGTAAAAAACACCTCTTGAAGTTCCTCAAAATCGCCTATATCAATGAAACAAATGAAGGAAATTGCCAAAATCCGGTTAAAATAACACACTGCCCAAGTGACCCTCATATGCGATCGCACAACATGCTCCGCAATCGCATAGGCCAACTAAGTTGCCTCACAACAGTGCAATCGCGGCCTAGAACCTGCGTTCGCTTAGGACAAATCTGTAACCCCTTATTTCCTCTATTATGCATTCGCATACACCCTCATGTGTTTGCACAGGCCAAGCCCCAAAAGCCTCCAAGCGCACACTGTGCGATCGCATTCCCAACACTGCGATCGCATAAGCAAAAAAATCCAACTCCTTGAATCTCTTCTTCGTGATTGCACTCACCCTTATGCGATCGCATTGACCAATAACCCAGCCCTCAAATTTCTTCTTGGCGATCACATTCCATGGACCGCGTTCGCACAGCACACCAGATACACCAGAACACAACAACAGCAATATAGAGAAAAATGGTCTGAATTCACCTCGAAACACACCCGAGGCCCCCGGGACCCCGTCCAAATCCCACGACTCAGTCCCATAACATCTTACGGACTTGATCGAGGCTTCAAATCACATCAAACAACGCCAAAACCACGAATCGCACTAAAATTCAAACTTTATGAAATTTGAAATTTCCAACTTCTACATCTGATGTCGAAACCTATCAAATCACGTCCGATTGACCTCAAATTTTGCACACAAGTCATATTCGACATTACGGACCTTCTCCAACTTCTGGAATCGCATTCCGAACCTGATATCAAAATTTCCACTTCCGGCCAGATTTCTCGAAAACTTTCAAATTTCTATCTTTAGCCAAATGACTTCAAAATAACCTACGGACATCCGAATTCACTTCTGATCGCGCTCCCAACTCCTGAATCACCATACGGAGCTATTCCCAGGCTCGGAATCCCAAACAGAAATCAATATCACTGAAATGCGCTTCAAGCTGAACTTAGGAGATTTCTTCAAAAATTGACTTCCACAATATGCACTGAAACGCTCTTTGGTTATCCAATGTCCGATCCGGACATACGCCCAAGTCCGAAATCATCATACGAACCTGCAAGAACCTTCAAATACTGATACGGAGGTCGTTTACTCAAAATTCTAATCTTAGTCAATTTCTCCAACTTAAGGCTTCTGAAATGAGAATTTTCTTTCCAAATCAACTCTAAACTTTTCGAAATTCAATTCTGACCATACCTACAAGTTATAATACCTGAAATGGATCTGCTCACGACTTCAAACCGGTGAACGACGCGGTAGAGCTCAAAACGACCGGTCGGGTCGTTACACTAAACTTCAGCATGAAATAAACTAATGAATCCAGGAAAAAATTTCAGTTTGTCTTGTGATGAAGTTTTTACAACCTTACTAAAGAACTTTAGCTTGTCTTGTGCTGAAGGTTTTTCAAAAAGCTTTTTCTGATAAACTATTGAATACAGGAGAATACTTCAGTATATAGAGAGTTGAATTTTTTACAAATGAACTAATTAACTTCAGTTTCTAGTGCGGAAGTTTTTAAAACACTCATGACAAAACTATAGAATTTAGAACAAAACTTCAGCATATGAGGTGCTGAAGATTTTACAAATGAACTAATTGACTTCAGCATCTTGTGCTGAAGTTTTTCATAAAGTTTTATTTTTTTAACTTGATACTTATATTTTTTACATTTACTAGTTTAACCTACCACGTACTTATCTTATAACATTCAATTTCTCTGAATGTAAAGCATTAAGCAGACCTGAAAACTTAATCATACATTTATAGATATTAAATTGATTAGGTGCACACTTTGGCTATATAAACAATCTCTTCACTTGAAAATTTCATAGTCATCCACAGACTCCTATCATATTTCTTTAAATTATATTCAAAGATAAACAAGAAAGGGTTGAGAAAGACATGCTTATTGGGTGTAGCAGGGAATTAATGGGGGAGCAAACATAATGAAGGAGACGTCCTGAAATTTCATGTGTGAAGGAGACTGGCCACAGATTGTGGTGCATGACAAACTCGAGTTCTGGGATATTTGTGATGCACCATAAACTGTGGCCAGTCTCCTTCACACATGAAGTTTCTGGACGTATCCTTCATTATCTTTGCCTCCCATAAATTCCTAGATGCACACCATTTAAGCATGTCTTTGCCAACATTTTCTTGTTTTCTCTTATGAAAGAAGACAGCATTTTCTAAAAAAATCTTTGTGATCATGGAAAGTAGAAACAAGATAGAAATATGAAAGTCTAGAAGGGCAAGAAAGACATGACTATGGAGAATATAAAGAGACTTTGTGTGAATTTCTTTGAATAGAGAATAACATGTAAATGAAAAATATTTTTTTTTCTTTTTCTTTCTAGGATGTAAGTGAAAACGAAATTTGGATTTTGTGAATATACATTAATTTGTGTGAATTATGTGTTTTCTATATTTTAAATTTTTCTTCTATTCGCATTATCAAATATGATTGTTATTTTATTTAAGGTAAAAACTTGTAACATTATGCTGACGTTTTTACAAAGGAACTAATTAACTATAGAATCCAGGGACAAAAACTTCAGCTTAGAGAGTACTAGACTTTTTACAAATGAACTAATTGACTTCAGAATCTTGTGTTGAAGTTTTTCATAAAGCTGATGACGACTAAACTAGTGAATCCAGGGATAAAGCTTCAGCACACTGGTAGCTGAAGTATTTAAAAATAAGCTAATTTACTTCAGCATCTTGTGCTGAAGTTTTTCATAAAGCTCATGATAACTAAACTATAGAATAATGTGATAAAAACTTCAGCACGTAAGGTGCTGACGTGTTTCCAAATGAACTAACTTAGTTCAGCATCTTGTGCTGAAGTTTTTCATAAAGCTCAAGACGACTAAACTATAGAATCCAGTGATAAAAACTTCAGCACATTAGGTGTTGAAGTGTTTACAAATGAACTAATTTACTTCAGCATAAGATGCTGATGTTTTTCACAAAGCTCATGACGACGAAACTTCAGCATATTTTTTAAAATTGATACTTATCTTATTCGCATTTACTAGATACTTTTTGTCTTTTATCACCTACTTATCATACATTTACATTTATTGTCTGAAAATTTATGAGGCTGAAGTTATTTTATTACTGTACAAAAACTATGGACAGGCTGAAGTAACATTTACCACTTACTTGTTTTACCACCTACTTATCTTTCACATTGAAGTTCTCTGAACGTAAAACAGTAAATAGACCTGAAAAGTTACTTTTACATTTATAGATTATAAATTGATTAGGTGCACTCTTTGTCTATATTAATAATCTCTTCACTTGAAACTTTCATAGTTATCCATAGACTTCTATCATATTTCTTTAAATTTATACTCATCCTTAGTCTTTTATTTTTTATTTTTTTTGAAGAAAGAACGCCTGGTGCAAGCGGAAGTAGGAAGTTTTCAATGGAAGAAATTATACAGAAGTGGGATAGTCTGAAGTCTGATTAGAGCAGTAACGTACCAATGTGTAATCTTATGCATAAGTGGGATCAAATAAAGGCTAATTGGGAAAGAATCAGACCAAAGTTTATTGTGGATGAGTCATTCCAGCACAGGCTTAACCTTGAAGTTGTGAAGGTTATGCAAGCTCATTTGAGAAGGTTGTCCAGCAGAAGAAAAGAATGTGTCATGTCTCCTATTTTCTAGTCATGGAGATATTCATTCCCTTGGGGGATCTTCGAACCTTAGATGACTCTCCATCAGTAGCACATATTCCTCTTTATTCCCCTATGTGTCATATCTATAATTTTCTAGTCATGGAGACGTTCATTCCTCTGGGAGATCTTCAAACCTTAGATGACTCTCCATCAATAGCACCTATTCCTCTTCATTCCCCTTATCCTCCTACCATGTAGCCTTCTATAAACTGGATTTTTTGTTGTTGTTGTTGTTGTTGTTGTTGTTGTTGTTGTTGATGATGATTGTAATTGGTAGTGAAAATAAAATTAATTGTGTGAATAATGTGATCTCTGTCTTTTTAATTTTTCTTCTATTTGCATTATCAAATACGTTTGTCTATTTTGTCTTATGTCAACAATATGCTGAAGTTTTTTCAAATGAACTAATTGACTATAGAATCCAGGGACAAAAAGTGCAGCATAGGGAGTACTGAAGTTTTTAAGAATTAACTTATTAAACTATCGAATCCAGGGATAACCACACTGGTTGTTGAAGTATTTAAAAATGAACTAATTTACTTCAGCATCTTATGCTGAAGTTTTTCATAAAGCTCATGATGACTAAACTATAGAATACAGTTCAGCACGTAGGGTGCTGAAGTGTTTACAAATGAACTAATTAACTTCAGCATATTGTGCTGAAGTTTTTCATAAAGCTCATAACGACTAAACTATAGAATACAGTGATAAAAACTTCAGCACGTAAGGTGCTGACGTGTTTACAAATGAATTAACTTAGTTCATCATCTTGTGCTGAAGTTTTTCATAAAGCTCATAACGACTAAACTATAGAATACAGTGATAAAAACTTCAGCACGTAAGGTGCTGACGTGTTTACAAATGAATTAACTTAGTTCATCATCTTGTGCTGAAGTTTTTCATAAAGCTCATGATGACTAAACTATAGAATCCAGTGATAAAAACTTCAGCACATTAGTTGCTGAAGTGTTTACAAATGAACTAATTTACTTCAGCATAAGATGCTGAAGTTTTTCATAAAGTTCATGACGACAAAACATCAGCATATTTTTTTAAATTGATACTTATATTTTTCGCATTTAGTAGCTACTTTTTGTCTTTTATCACCTACTTATCTTACATTTACATTTATTGTCTGAAAATTTATGAGGCTGAAGTTATTTTATTACTGTACAAAAATTGTGGACAGGCTGAAGTAACATTTACCACTTACTTGTTTTACCACCTACTTATCTATTGAATTTCTCTAAACGTAAAATTTCACTTGAAAATTTCATAGTTATCCATAGACTTCTATCATATTTCTTTAAATTTATATTCATCCTTGGTCTTTTATCTTTTTTGAAGAAAGAATGTCTGGTGCAAGCGGAAGTAGGAAGCTTTCAATGGAAGAAATTATGCAGAAGTGGGATAGTTTGATGTCTGATTGGAATAATAACGTAGCAATGTGTAACTTTATGCAAAAGTGGGATCAACTAAAGGCTGATTGGGAAAGAATCAAACCAAAGTTTATTGCCGATGAATCATTCCAGCACAGGATTGATTAACCTTGAACGCAGTTGTCAAAGCTATCCAAGCTTATCTGACAAGGTTGTCCACCAGTTTGATTGTTTTAAGTTTCCCATCTGGGACGACTATGCCAAGCTGCAAAACGACCTGAAGAGTCTTCCTTCTCTTATGGACAGAGTAATAGTTGAACAAAGTGAGTTGCGTCCTGAGTTCAACAAGTTGAACACTGATCTCATTGGAATTTGTGGTCTTTTTCCCGAGTATGCTATAGTTATCTTCGATTCTGATGATGACGAGATATTTCGAGAAATTGATGAGTATTGTTCTGATAGTGGAGATGAGTCTTAGTTTTTGTAATCCTTTTTTTATATGTTTTATATTGTGCTTTTTTGTTAATGTTTTTTATGATTCTGCTTTTTGTTTTGTCAATGTGTATGATGGCCCTGTTTTTCTTAATGTTTTGTGTTGTTTATATAATTGAAACTTGAACATTTTATGATTAAGTCTTGTGTGTGTGTGTGTGTGTGTGTGTGTGTGTTAAGGATATGTATTTCACATACAGTTTTTTTCTTGCTGAAGTCATTGCGTACTTTTTAAAAATGCAACCAAACCTATAAGCCTGCGCAAAAAAAATGAGTGGTTTGTACTTCAGCAATATATAAAAGAGTGAAAGAGTTTTTTTTATTTGTACGAAAACAATCACATTTGAAATATATCATACAAAAATGAATGTCTAAATTCTGACCGAGAATTATTGAACGTTGGATTATTTTTCAGCGTGTTTCTTGGAATATGAATGAGGTGCTGGAGAAGACAAGCAAGTTGTTCTATGATGCCCAATTTGTTTACATCGACTACATTTGGTAGACTTCCATGGTACTAATTCAGTCGCTGGCATATGCCTCTTCTTTTGTCTTCTTCCTTGTAAAATCTCCACATCGGGAGGTTTTGTGATCTCAAATTCTACATTTGGTAGAATATCCCATAACTTTTTATCTCCCACAGTATTCACATGTCCTTCATATGTTTTGAACCATGTTTCCTTTGAATACCAATTTGAGAAGTAATCAGATTTTTGCAAATATCTCTTATTAATAGCAGCAATTGCATGTGGACAGGGCAATTCATCAAGTTGGAATTCGAAGCAGTCACAAGTTCTCTTTTTTAAGTCCACAATGAATTCGATTCCTTCACTATTTGTTCTAAACAACATTGAATCAAGGTTAAATACCTAAGAAGGAATAGAAAATTAAGATAAACTATATTAGTGTATTATTGATTCAAAAAGAAAAAGTATGAAGGCTTTTATATGTAAGCAGTAAATCACTACTGCAGATATAAAAAGCAGAAGTAATTATGCTAAAGTTTTTCAAAAAGATCATGACGACAAAATTATAGAATCTAGGACAAAACTTCAGCACATGGGGTGCTGATGTTTTTACAAATGAGTGAATTAACTTCAGCATCTTCTATTAAAGTTTTTCATAAAGCTCGTAGCGACAAAACTATAGAATTTAGGGACAAAACTTCAGCATGTTGGGTGCTGAAATTTTACAAATGAACTAATTAACTTCAGCATGTTGGGTGCTGAAGTTTTTACAAAAAGCTCATGACGACAAACTATAGAATCTAGGGACAAAACTTCAGCTAGTATGAAGTTTTTTATATGTAAGCAGTAAATCACTGTACCAGATATAAAAGGCAGAAGTGATTATTCTATAGAGAAANTACATTCTTAAAATAGGCATTTCTCTCGCGTTTAGTAACACGAAATTCATTGATTCTACAATGTTTGTTGTCAGCATATCATAACATCACCGTGGGAACCACGATCGAGCCCATCTTTCTGGAGGCTCTTCCATTATGTAATTGTATATTTTCTTGTCAACACTTTTGAGTTGGGACATTAACTTATTAAAATCTTCACGTTTGAATGACCTTGTAGCTCTTTGAAAAAGATTTATAACCATGGCTTTTGCATGTATTTGCTTTAAATTTTTCTCAAAGTGATAGAGGCAGATACCATGGTGAGCTTCAGGATAAACTTTTCTAATCCCATTTGCAATCGACTGGTTTCTATCTGACAAGAAAACCATTTCATGACGGACTTGAATTGCTTTTCTCATTTCTCCGAAGAACCAAATGTATGCCTCATTATTTTCTGATTCTGCTACACCAAAAGATAGAGAAAATATTTTATTGTTTGCATCCTTTGATACAACAACAAATAGAACGCCACAATATTTTGACTTTAAAAATATTGCCTCTACTGCAATAACAAGTCTATAGTAGGCCCAACCAGCTATTGATGCCGCAGGAGCAAACAACATATTACAAAACCTGTACAGTGAAACACAAAAAAACAAATAATAAGGTGTGAAGTTTAACTCTAGGTTGATGGTTAGTATTTTTTTGCTTACCGATTTTGCTCATCTCTTTTTATGCTTCTGTACGTTCCTGGGTTTCTATGCACCATCATGTGTAGGTATGAACGAAGAATCTGGTAGTTCTCTTCTGGTGTTCCCCTTATGCAACAAATAGCTTTTTGAATAGAGCGCCATGCCTTGTGATATCCAATGTCAATTCCAAATTTCTTTATAACGATCCGACCGGTCATTTTGTGTTATCGGATCCCGTTCCCCTAAATAAAACTTTCCATAGTGGCCTTTTATGATTTATGACTCGTGGGTTCTGGTGGTCCGGGATTCGGAGGTATTTAGAGTGCTACAGGAACAATTGGTTCCTTAAGGTTGGCCTTTAAGTCTAGGTTTGACTTCGGTCAACATTTTGGGTAAACGAACTCGGAATCGAGTTTCATCGGTTCCGGTAGTTCGTGTGATGATTTTTGGACCTGGGCGTATGTTCGGAATGGGTTTCTGATGACCTGGGAGCGTTTCAGCGCCCAATATTCAAAAAGGAGTCCTTAGGTTCCTCTTGTGGATTTGGTCGTGTTTTTGTGTTATCGAGGTCCGAACGGAATTTCGAGACCGGGAATAGTTTCGTTATGTCATATATGACTTGCCTGAAAAATTTGGTGTCATTAGTATAGGTCCGTTCGGCGCGTTGTTAGCGAAGTCTAGAAAACTTAAAGTTCCTAAGTTTGGTTCTTGGGGTTTTGAGGTGTGATTTTGAGTTGTAGAGTAGTTTTGGGTGTTCCGAAGGCTCGAGCGAGTCCGCATTATGATTTTAGACTTGTTGGTATATTTGGACGAGGGCCCAACGGGGCTAAAAACCAGCTAAAATAGCTGTTGGTTCACCTGTTCTGGAGTGACCGTAGGTGCGGTTGCCCAGTCATAAGTGCGGGACCACTCCTGCGGTCTCAAGCATCGTAGGTGCGACCCCAGCCCCACTCACCCAGTTCCGCAGGTGCGAGCCGCAGCTCGCAGACGCGAGACCGTAGGTGCAGTCCTCGAGCTGCAGGTGCAGAACCCCAGTAGGCCAGGCAGTGTTTTTCCTTTAAAACACGGGATTTTACCCCCTTCATTCATTTTCCTCCACCATTAGAGTCTTGTGGGCTTGGGAAGAGCACACCACAACCTAGCTACGGTCAACGTAAGTTAATTCCACTTCAACACTAGTTTAATTCATGATCTTCTAGCTAAATTAACTACTAAATCCCTGAAAAATCAAGAATTTGGGTAGTAATTTAGGGTTCTTGAGAAATTGGTGAATTACCCATTTATTGCTATAAATTCAAGTAGAAATCATGTATTAACGATTAGGCTTCGGGTGAGCGATTCCTTCGTGAATTTTTGTAATTCGAAATGCGGGCCCGGGGTTGGATTTTGGGAATTCTTCAAGAACGTTGAATTATTGAATAAATGGGATAATTTCTCTACTTTGACCATGCATTGATATCATTGTACCATATTTGGCTAGTTGCGAGTCCTCGGGGGTAGAGTTCGGAGTTCGGAGTTCGGGCGCATCCTTGGTGCGAGGGGTAGATTCGACATGAGGTGAGTCTCCTTTCTAACCTTGTAAGGGGGAATTGTCCCCCTAAGTGATTTAAATGCTATATGTGATATTTGTGGGGTCGTACAAAGTGACGAGAGTCCGTACGTAGCGACTATTACTATTATGTTCGGGTAGTTAGGCCCACATCATGCCTTGTGTTTTACTTGATATGAACTATATGCTTAATGAATTAACGTTACATGTTGCTTATGTCCCCTAAGTTATGAAATTTGAGAAAAACTTGTAAGAAATTGTTCACTGAAAAGTATTCTCTTTTAAAAAGGAATAATGTGTGTGCATGTAACCGCTTCACAATTTACATTCCGCGAGCAGAGTGTGATTTTCCCCACTCTTATGGGAACGGGCCGTATGCCACGGCGGATCGAGAGATGCACTTTTGGTACGGGCCGTTCGATCCTCGGCAGTGCATATAGGGATTGAGAGATTCACTTTTGGTACGGGCCTTTCGATCCTCGGCAGTGCATAGAGAAGTTGAGAGATGCACTTTTGGTACGTGCCGTTTGATCCTCAGCAGTGCATAGAGAGGTTGAGAGATGCATTTTTTGTACGGGTCGTTCGATCCTCGGAAGTGCATAGATGTGAGTACTTTGTGGGGAGGTGCACTTTTGGTACGGGCCGCTCGATCCTCGGAAGTGCACGGGCATGACTATCTTATGACTCTAGCCGGTTGTCCTTACCCTGCATGCTTATGATTTATTTGTCACTACATTCATGGATATTGATCTGACAAATATTTGGGGAAAAAGTGAAGTGGTAATTGTCGTATTTATTCCCAGTATTCCTGGATTTTAGTACCTTACATATATACTTGTTTCTTCACTATCTTTACATGCCTACTGTTTCCATTGTACATGTTCTGAGGCTGGTGTTTCTAGTTATCCCACCGGAGCTTGACATATATTCTGGAACTGAATCCACGATGAGTTGCCTCCCTTGGCGATTCTCAGTAGTGGTATGGAGTTATCTTTTGTTCATTTATATCTACTTCTCTCAGACAGCAGTACAGTTTGTATCATCTTTTGTATATTCTACTAGTTCGTCTGTTGACTTGTGACACTAGTTCCTGGCACGCACATAGTAGACTCTTTATTTTTGGGACTGTATATATTGGATCATGATCATTGTGGCTGTATTTACTTAAGTTGGTTCATGTTTTCGCTTTTATTTAAATTATCTAAGATTAAAACCTGGGAATATGCGGGGTTGGTATGTCAAATAAGGATAATCTCACCAGTAAAAAAATGTTGGCTTGCCTGACTCCGGTGTTGGGCGCCATCACGACCTGTGTTGGATCTTGGGTCGTGAAAACATGGTATCAGAGCACTAGGTTCACGTAAGTCTCACGAGTCACGGTCAGACCCAGTAAAGTCTTGCGGATCGGTACGGAGACATCTGTACTTATCTTCAGGAGTCTACAGGGTGTTAGGAAAACTCTGTATTTATATTCTATCGTGCAATCAGTGATGTACTTAAACTCATTCTTTTATTCTCTCACAGATGATGAGGACGCACGCATCCGATGTTTCTGATCCGGAAGATACCGCTATCCCCGCCGCCTGAAGTCGTGATAGAGGCAGGGGAAGGGAACCGGCCCGAGGTAGGGGACGAGGGCATCCCAGAGATATTCCAGTTGCACCACCGGAGGATCCCATCTTAGAGGAGCAGGACGAAGTAGCAGCACTGGAGCCGAGACCAGCTGCAGATGGCAACCAGCAGAAGATGTTAGACAGATGGACTCGATTGCGCCCTCTAGTCTTCGGGAGTGAGCGAGGTGAGGATGCCCAGGACTTCATTGATAGGTGCAGAGATAGACTGCACCACATGGGTATCCTAGCGTCCCATGGAGTGGACGTCACCACATTCCAGTTAGAGGGTAGAGCTCGCAGGTGGTGGCAGTCTTATATTCTCAGCAGGCCAGCAGATTCTCCTACTGTCACTTGGGAGAAGTTCACACCGATGTTCTTGGACAGATATATTCCACTCTCTGAGAGGGAAGAGCTGTGGGGTTAGTTTGAGCGGTTAGAGCAGGGGCAAATGTCCGTGACAGATTATGAGGCCAGATTTTCAAAGATGTCACGCCATGCACTTATGATATTACCCACGATGCTGAGAGAGTGCGGAGGTTTGTAGCAGGTTTGCGTCCAGGTATTAGATCCACCATGGCTCGAAAGGTGGAGATGGGTACCCTTACCAGCTCATAGTGGAGATTGCTCACAGGATCGAGGGTTATCGGTCGAGGAGCAGAGAGCAGGGTAAGCAGGACAAGAGGGCTAGGTTCTCAAGATATTTCAGGGATGCCCCACCTAGGAGCAGAGGTCACTTTGGGGGTGGTCAGCCCAGCAGGCCTTCTTATTCAGCACCTCCACTACCTCCCCGAGGTGTTCCAGTTAGGTCCCAGTTCAATGCCATGCTAGAGCGCTCCTACTGTCCTCCATCCTTTCAGAGTTCACACAGTGGTTATCCCAGTCATCCGAGATCCTTCGGCTCTTACTTCAGTGCTACGCCTGAGGGCTCTCATCGCCCTCCGGCCATTCAGGGATCTTCCTCGGGGCAGCAGACTATGCTACCTGGGAGTTGTTATGAGTGTGGAGAGCCAGGTCATATGAGGAGGCAGTGTCCTAGGTATCGGGGCAAGGCCGTACAGCAGGGCTATCAGCCGATGGGTCCGGCACCAGCAGTCCGACCACCTAGAGGTGGAGGACAAGTCGGGTCGTCCTAGAGGTGGAGGCCAGTCAGGGGGAGGTCAGGCAGCTCCTGTTCACTCTGGTGGAGCCCAGTCTTCCGGTACTCTAGCCAGGCTCTATGTCATTCTGGCCAGATCAGATGCAGTGGCCTCAGACGTCGTAATCACAAGTATTATTTCAGTATGTGGTAGAGAGGCATCAGTGTTATTTGATCCAGGATCCACTTATTCCTATGTTTTGGTCTTATTTGCTCATTTTTTGGATGTCCCTCGTAAGTCCTTGGGTTCACCTATTTATGTGTCCACTCTTGTGGGCGATTCTGTGGTTGTAGATCAGGTTTGTCGGTCCTGTGTGATTTCATTTTGTGGGTTCGAGACTCAAGCGGATCTCTTACTGCTCGACATGGTTGATTTCGAGATTATTTTAGGCATGGATTGGCTATCTCCTTATCATGTCGTGCTAGATTGCCATGCCAAGACAGTTACCTTAGTCGTTCCTGAGTCACCTAGGCTGGAGTGGAGAGGTTCCTAGTTAGTACAACCAACCGGGTTATTTCATTCTTGAAGGCTCAACATATGGTCGAAAAGGGTTTCCTAGCCTATTTTTCTTATGTGCGGGACATCACCGCCGAGTCTCCGACGATTGATTCAGTGCCAGTGGTTCGAGAGTTTGCAGATGTATTTCCTTTGGATCTTCCGGGCATGCCTCCGCACCGTGATATTGATTTCTGCATTAATTTATCTCCAAACACTCAGCCTATATCTATTCCTCCGTACCGTATGGCTCCGAAAGAGTTGAAGGAGTTGAAGGAGCAGCTTGAGGATTTGTTAGCTAAGGGGTTCATCAGACCAAGTGTATCGCTGTGGGGTGCTCCAATTTTATTTGTGAAGAGGAAGGATGGGTCTCTGCGGATGTGTATTGGTTACCACCAGTTGAACAAGGTTACCATTAAGAACAAATATCTCTTACCACGCATTGATGATTTGTTTGACCATTTGCAGGGTGCTCGTGTGTTTTCTAAGATTGATTTGCGATCAGGGTATCATCAGTTGAGGATTCGGGCTTCAGATGTTCCGAAGACTGCTTTTCGTATGAGATATGGCCATTATGAGGTTTTGGTGATGTCCTTTGGCTTGACTAATGCCCCAGCATCATTCATGGACTTGATGAATAGGGTATTCAGGCCGCATATTGATTCCTTTGTCATTGTCTTCATTGATGACATTTTGATTTACTCACGTAGCTCAGGGGAGCACGAGCAGCATTTGAGAGTTGTGCTCCAGACCTTGCGAGAACAGAAGCTATATGCTAAGTTCTCCAAGTGTGAGGTTTGGTTGGATTCCGTGGCATTTTTGGGGCATGTGGTATCCGAAGAGGGTATCAAGGTTGATCCTCAGAAGATCGAGGCAGTTCAGAGTTGGTCGCGTCCTACGTCAGCTACAGAGATCAAGAGCTTTTTGGGTCCAACAGGCTATTATCGCCGATTTGTGGAGGGTTTCTCTTCTATTGTAGCTCCATTGACTAGATTGACTCAGAAGAATGCCCCGTTTCGATGGTCTGACGAGTGTTATGCGAGATTTCAGAAGCTCAAGACAATATTGACCTCAGCACCAGTTCTAGTATTGCCTTCCGGTTCTGGGATGTGCACAGTATATTGTGACTCTTTACGCGTTGTCTTGGGGTGTGTATTGATGCAGGAGGGGAGATTTATTGCTTATGCTTCACGCCAGCTGAAGGTTCATGAGAAGAATTACCTTGTGCACGATTTGGAGTTGGCGACGATTGTTCACATTCTTAAGAATTGGAGGCACTACTTGTATGGAGTGTCCTGTGAGGTTCATACAGACCACCGTAGCTTGCAGCACTTATTCAGGCAGAAGGATCTTAATTTGAGGCAGCTCAGATGGCTTGAGTTATTGAAAGATTATGATATCACCATTCTTTATCACCCGGGCAAGGCAAATATGGTAGCAGAT
>ML313479.1:0-26757 GCA_005239505.1 Nicotiana paniculata
ACCATGTCTACGATATCATCTCCTATTATATCCCAACACGAGTGATAGAAACATCCTGTAAACAAATTAGCGACAATCATTGTATCTATCTCTATTTAACTTATAACATTATTAGGTACCATAAAAAGTTCATCACTAATTATTGACTTTTTGGAACAAAAATTTGAGTCGTACTTAAATGCACACATCACATACATGTGGTGACGAAACACAAATTTTATAGCGATAGTTTTATCTACTCAGGTTTTCCACCAAAAAAATAGATTGTCGTTAGTTATTTAGTAACATTAGTCACAATGTCTAAAGTTATTGGTGACAACCTAGTTTCGTCTCTAATATTGTAGGATGAAAAATATTATTTGTCTTAAGATTAGTTATATTTTAGCGGTGAAAAAGTTTGGTGCCTAACGGTAATATCTATAATATATTAAAAGCAAAAAAGTTCTTAGCGAAATGTCGTTCGCCTTTTTATCTTTTAAAAATAAAGTTCACAATAGATAAAATAATCATTTAATTATTGCTCTACCATTTATGAATATTCATTTAGTTAGTTTTCTAATATTTAGTAATAGTTATTTAATTATTTTTCTAATATTTAGAATTTTGAGATCAACTAAAACTTTATATGTTAGTAAAATTTTCCTTATCTTAATTATGTAGATTATTTTCACCCCAACTAAGATTTTCAAATATATGCAGTTTACATTATGACACAAGGTATATCTAACAACAACGCCTTTGGCATGATAAGTAGGCAATATATCTTGATCCAGCGAAAAACAGGCCTTAATATATATATATATATTCTGTTTTGGCTCCTGAAAGACAATCCACGTTGGTATAATCTCATTTTACATTATATATTGCCACACAATTTTGCGATAAAATTGAATAAGTATAAGATCTAGCAGGAGATATTCTCTTGTTTGACACCAATTACTAGGTATTAACAGCAGTGAAACTAGAATTTAATTACTGTAGTGATATGCAACAAGCTTATGCTAATCTTGAACTAAGTTTTTATAAAATGAATTGTTAATTATTAGCCATGACCTAACTAATTCTCACGCAGTCGCCATTGTATACCAAGTTTTCTTACGACAACAACAACAAATTTAGTATGTTTCCTGTCACGATCCCAAATCTTAACAGGTCGTGATGGTGCCTATTGTGGAACTAGGCTAGTCAACCATCACCTTACTACGCATTTGTTCCATTATAATAATTTACAATTCAAAAATAAACAGCAAACATAGCATAAAATCATTTCTTTAGGTCTTAGCGCCCCAATAATAATCTAAACAACTCTAAACAAAACTTCCCAAGACTTGAGTCAACATGGTCACGAGCATCTACGAAATAAAACTAACTCTACTAATGTCTTAAATAAAGTCTAGGAATGAAATGCTAAAACTAAATAAGAAAGGGAAATGGAGTAGCTGTGGACGCTGGACAACTACCTCGAAATCCCGTAAAACTACTGCTAACGAACAGAGACAGATACTGCTCCGAACCGGCACCTGGATCTGTGCACAGAGGTACAGGGAGTAATGATGAGTACGCCAACTCAGTAGTCATGAAAATAAATCACAGTCTGAGAAATACGAAACACACACCACGGATACGCCAATTCACAAAAACAGTAAAACACCAAGTCACCATAAAGTATTCATCAAATACATAAGTTCGAAAATCAATTTCCAGAAATCCTTTTGAAACAAGTATAATATCAATATATTTCAGTAAAATTCTCAGTAAAAATCAGTTTGAAAAACGAAGTGAATCGTAGTAAAAAACTCAGTAAAATTTTCATAATCTGCCCCTCGAGCCAAAATCATTTCTCGTAACAATTGCCCATCAGGCATCCTCACCATCACTCAGTATCAGCCCATCAGGCATCCTCACAGTCACTCAATATCAGCCCATCAGGCATCCTCACAATCACTCAGTATCAGCCCTCAGGTATCCTCACAATCACTCAGTATCAGCCATCAGGCATCCTCACAGTCACTCATTATCAGCCCCGCGGGCAACATCACTCAGTAGGTATCTGCGCTCACTGGGAGTGTGTACAGACTCCGGAGGGGCTCCTACAGCCCAAGCGCTATAAAGAGCCACATCATGGCATAAATCACTCACAATATAGGCCCGCAGCCTCACTCATATCATAACATCCTCGCAATATAGGCCTGCAGCCTCACTCGGTCAAACACTCTGAACTTGCCTTCAGGCCATAAGTATACCGGGTTCTCGACCCAAAACAGTAATTTATTTTCAAGAAATAGTATCAAGATGCTCTGAGTATCAAAACAATTATCAAGAAAAAACTGAGTGAAAATCATAACATATCAAGTGAGGAAAAATAGTAAAAAAAACAGCTCCCAAGGGGTAAACAGATAGGCACTAGGCCCCAAACATGGCTTACAGCCCAAATCATATCATAATATATCAATACAATTAAGCATAAGCTTAAAAATCGATTTTGCAACTCAATAGTTGCCTAAATAGGGAATATATTTCCAAAGTTCCAATCTTTGCATTTCAAAACCCGTGAAAGGGTACATAGTCCGGGGTTTCATACCCCCAAGACAAGATTTAAAGACATTACTTACCTCAAACTAGCCCGGGAACTATTCTGCAATATGATTGCCTCTTGAATCAACTCCCGAGTGCTCCAAATCTACCAAGTTCAGATTTTTATCATCAAATTATGCTTAAGGAATGAATTCCAATTGAAAAGTACCAAATTTAGCTAAAAATCCGACATTAGTCAAAACCCGACCCCTGAGCCCACATCTCGGAACTCAGAAATTTTTATACCAAAATGTTCTTCGTCATCTCACGAGTCCGTACATATAAAGAACGCTAAAATTGGAGTTTGTTTGACCCCTCAAATCGACCCCTAAAGATCTCATAACCTAACCCCATCTTTTTCTACTGATTTTCATGAATTAAACACCGAGATTATGTTCTTTAATCACCTATAATCGAGTTTTAAGGTCCAAAATATTTACCTCTATGAAGAACACTGATTTTCCCTCTTCAAAATCGCCCCAAAGCTCTTTTCCCGTTCAAAAATGGTGTAAAAATAGGTTATGGTCACGGAGGGTTTAATTTTATATTGCCCAGGTATACACGCTATGAGATCACGGCTCCATTTGTGCGTTCGCAGTGAAAAAAATTTACCAGCTCTTATTTAACCCTATGCGATCACGGCCTCCTCTATGCGATCACATAGAACAAATTTTCCAACAGCCTTCTCCAACTCTTCCGGTTAGCTTCTAGTATAATGGTCATAATTTTTTGTAAAAAAACTCCAAATTACAATTGACTTAACTTTCTGAAAACTAGACATCAAGTGCTACAACTTTTATTTTTGGAGCATCTTCGAATTTCTTATAGATTGTGAGTTATAAGCTTCCAAAATCGGGACAGTGCAGCAGAAATTTTACTCTGTGCGATCGCGGGAAGCCTTGTGTGATCGCACAACACAACTAAATTTTTTCAAATTATCTCTGTGCTAACGCATCCAAATCAATGCTATCACACTGTACATCCCTGAAGCCAAAAACCAGCAACTAGAAATGGCCCGAAACCACCCGAGACCCTCGAGACCTCAACCAAAACATATCAACACATCCCATAACATCACAAAAACTTAGTCGAGCCTTTGAATCACCAAAAACAACACAAAAACACTAAATCACATCGAATTCAAGCCTATGAACTTTGAAATTTCTAAATTCTACCAACGATGCCGAAACTATCCAAAACGCATCCGATTGACCTGAAATTTTGCACACATATCCAAAATGACATTACGAACCTATTCCAACTTTCGGAATTCCATTCCGACCCTGATAGCCTATTTTCCACTGCCCACCGGAAATCGCCAAAAATTAACTTTCGCCAATTCAAGCCTAATTCTACACCGGACATCACAAAAATTATTCCGAACACACTCCTAAGTCCCAAATCACCTAACGAAGCTATTCGAGTCATAAAATCCGCATTCCGATGTCGTTTACCAATAAGTCAACCCTTAGTTGACTTTTCTCATTTTAAGGCTATTTTTAAGACTAAATGGCTAAATTATCACCACAACCATTCCGATTCGAGCCTACAAACTCTAAAACATCAAGAACGGTATAACCAACCTATGACAAGTCAATAACAATAATTTTTAATGCAAGTTCTACGTAACGACCGACCGGGTTGTTACATTCTCCCTCACTTAAACATACGTTCGTCCTCAAACGTGCCTAGAGTTGTTCCAAACACCACCAAAATTGCTGTGTAACCTACCATGCACATATTCAGAGGTGATCCCACATCACCCTACCCCATATAGGTCTGATAACACAATATAACTGAAATTTCATTATCAAATCCTGACCCATAAACCTCAGAACTACATTTTCACTTTTGAATCAATTTACAAGATCAAAATCCCACAACTATAAACTGAATAAGTCTGAGCACACTTTAACAAGTCATATCCGTAACCCAAGATGAAATACTATGATCCACTGCATGACTCAAGCACTCGTGGAGATAACTCCTAATCACAATAGTTGCTTATAACAACCCAATATCGGTAAATAACCTCTTATCAAGAAAAGCCTCGTTCTAACCCTTTCATATACTGCCAATGATGAAAGGAACACGCAGGAACTAGTAACCATTTGTCTGATCAGCATCAAAACCACTATACCATCCAGAGCCATAACTTGTGCAACTCGTGCACTCAATAACAACATCCCAAAAGCTCAATTTATAAAATAAAGAAGACTCGCACGAGAGGACTATCCTGTCATTTCTCTTGCCATTACCACATCATGCTAAAAGCCTGATACACATCATGAAACCATATCACACAAATCCGATACCAAGTATCATACCTCTACCTAACTGAACTGCAAAGCGTGATCCCATCCAACTGCTGAACCACATGACATACTCCATGCCACCTTACTCAAAATCAATAATCATGCAAAATTCGACATCAATTTCTCAAAGTGCATTTCCATAACCACGGAGGAAATTGGATGATACCATGCCACCGAACCAGAAAGAACATAACCAACACGTCTCAATCCTGCAACAGCTACTTACTTGCCTTACTCAAATCTCGTTATAAAGCCCCGATAGAAATACACCCTATGTACATATATAACCAACGATCACAACTCCTCGAAACACCGAAAGGTAACTCATAGACCACTCCGAAACACGAATAAGCTCAGTGACAATCAAATGATACATCCCTCAACAGGTAGATAACTCTCCAAAGGTTCATAATGACTGAATCATGACATATACTAAAACCTGACTAGTTTTGCTAGCATCCTCGTAGTTCACAACTACAAAAATAATCAGTTCATGAAAACTCCCAGTCTCAAAATCCATGAAGTGCACCAATTACCATATATGACCCCAATTCTACCACTCAAATATATAACACACCCCTAATACTTTATCATTCCACGAGGGAGACCCTCATAATTCCTCTGTGTCACCAAGAAACCTTGAATATCAACAGTCGATCCAATAAGAGAGCATCGTAAAACCAATGAAGCATCCTTATTCAAACACATTGCCTTAAACACATTGTCCTTTATGAATGTATACTCTCATCCAGCCACCTAATAGTGGTATCCTTTACCTAATCATCTGAAACTGCCAGTTCTGACCTTCCTTCCAAAACTGAACCGTGACCTCACATATGCCACTCTCCACTATACACAAAATACCGCATACGCCATGCAATCCTATGATAAATATGAGAACTTCATGCTCCCTTCCTAGCCACAAACAACTACGTACCCAATTGTCCAAGAACTTTCCATTGATCCCATTTAGAAGCAAAATCATTATACATCACATGGCCCTCACGCTAGTAGAAATACATCTCCAACCGTGGTAGAAACCATCAAGAACTCCCGAATCACATTTGTACAACACCAAACCGCTAGGAATGAATCCCTCTAACTCAACTAAGCTACGCATGCCACCAAATCCCAAGAGGATTGCTAAGAAACGCCTGTAACAACTCATTACCCTATAAACACCCAAAGAACTAACCATGTCCCTTATCATGCCGATCCGACGTACTACCAAGCTGTCCTATTTATCCAAGTTCCTTCAGACTTACCTTTGAATGGATACTTCTTCTTGCCATAATACTGCAATTCTCAATCCCGACTCACCGCACGAAATCCAAGCATAAAAATATACCGTCTATGGCTCATAATTCGCTGAATACTCCCTCAATTATCCCCAAATGCACCACATTAAAAATACTTACCTTGAAGAGACTTCCTTCGAATTTAAAGTCATTACCTTCACTTTCCTGATACTGATGGATAGAATCCATGATAATGCAAATACACCACAAGCCTTGACACCTTCCCCGTAAATCTCAGTTCTATCCCTTCTCACACCTTGAAGATCCTCGATCGCTACATATAAACTTGAATCCGTCTGAACCATTCTCAAACGTCATTTACTCTACGCAATTTCAATTACACTAACTAAGTAAACAGAACGACCTGACCCCGCTTGCAACCACATACTAGGAAAGTAATCCACACCATTGAAGCATCAAGCACACTCATACATTGCACACTCTACACTTACCAGTACCACTCTATCATACAATAAATTCCACTATCCGTAAAGTACATTACAACTTGTATCGCAGAATTTTCCATCACTCGAGTCATTCCCAAACTCCACCTCTGTAGGTCATAACTGATTCACCAACATACCTTGAACCGAAACTAATACAACACATAATCTTGTAATCAACTTATCATTAACGGACTCCCCCACTTGGCTCAAAGCCAAAGATCAAGACAAACAATAACTCACGATGCCCACACACTATAACTGCCACCATACTGTGGTGGGATTCAACTAAACCCTTCATACACTCATATGACCCAGATCATTTAACCCTCAACTCGTATGAAATTCTTGAATTCACCATTGTAATGATCATGCCAAGTCCCACAAGTGAGCTAAACTCAAATTACAACATACATCATCTATTGATAGAAAAGAACTTGCTACAGATAAACATAAGGGTCACACACCTCAAGACAACCCGCAGGAGATACCCCTACCTGCTTAATATCAAAATATTATCTCCTTATACACTTCCGAAAGTCATAGCCATCACGCAATTACTATACTTTCCTACATTGGAACACAACCACTGCCTGCCCCAAGACATCCCATTTAGCGGTATAAGAACCTGAAGTTGATGGCAATACTAACACTGGGGCTGTGGTCAAGGAATTCTTGAGCTTCGGGAAGTTCTACTCACACTCTTTCGACCACCTGAATACCCTCACTGGACACCACATACCCCAAGAATGCTACTGAACTGAGCCAAAAATTCACACTTGGAGAACTTTGCATAAAGCTTCTCCTCTCTATATCCTCGTAATACCATCATCAATTTTTGAGTATGCCACCCCTGGCTACGAGAGTACGATAGGATGCCATTGATAAATACAATAACAAAGGAGTTACAACACGACTGAATATATCGTCAATAAATACATGAAAGGAATTCAAAGAGTTATGCTTTTTTTTGGATGAATAAAAATGGATTCGCACGACAAGAATTCAAGAATGTGGAGTGTTTCCTAAGGGTTCTGCAACCTCTCAAAGATAAGTACAGACGTCTCCATACCGATCCGTAAGACTCAACTAAACATGCTCATGACCGTTGAGTCCTATGTAACCTAGTTCTCTAATACCAACTTGTCACGATCCCAAATCCTAACAGGTCGTTATGGAGCCTACCGTGGAACTAGGCTAGCCAATCATCACCTTACTACGCATTTGCTCCATTATAATAATTCACGATTCAAAAATAAACAGCATACAAGCATAAAATCATTTCTTTAGGTCTTAGCGCCCCAATAATAGTCTAAACAACTCTAAAAAGAACTTCCCAAGACTGGAGTCAACATGGTCACGAGCATCTACGATAAAAAACTAACTCTACTAATGTCCAAAATAAATTCTAGGAATGAAATGCTAAAACTAAACAAGGAAGGGAAATGGAGAAGCTGTGGACGTTGGACAACTACCTCGAAATCCCGTAAAACTGCTGCTAACAAACAGAGACAACTACTGCTCCGAACCGGCACCTGGATCTGTGCACAGAGGCACATGGAGTAGTGATGAGTACGCTAACTCAGTAGTAATAAAAATAAATCACAGTCTGAAAAATACGAAACACATAGCACGGATACACCAATTCACAAAATTAGTAAAACACCAAGTCACCATAAAGTATTCATTAAATACATAAGTTCGAAAACCAATTTCCAGAAATCCTTTTGAAACAAGTATAATATCAATATATTTCAGTAAAATTCTCAGTAAAAATCAGTTTGAAAAATGAAGTGAATCGTAGTCAAAGACTCAGTAAAATTTTCATAAATCTGCCCCTCGGGCCAAAATCATTTCTCGTAACAATTGCCCATCAGGCATCCTCATTATCACTCTGTATCAGCCCATCAGGCATCCTAATAGTCACTCAGTATCAGCCCATCAGGCATCCTCACAATTACTCAGTATCTGCCCATCAGGCATCCTCATAATCACTCAGTACAGCCCATCAGGCATCCTCACAATCACTCAGTATCAGCCCCGCGGGCAACATCACTCAGTAGGTACATGCGCTCACTAGGGGTGTGTACAGACTCCGGAGGGGATCCTACAGCCCAAGCACTATAACAAGCCACATCATGGCATAAATCACTCACAATATAGGCCCGCAGCCTCACTCATATCATAACATCCTCGCAATATAGTCTCGCAACCTCACTCAGTCAAACACTCTCAACTTACCCTTCAGGCCATAAGTATACCGGGTTCTCGACCCAAAACAGTGTTTCATTTTCAAGAAATAGTATCAAAATCCTGTGAGTGTCAAAACAATTATCAAAAAAAGACTGAGTGAAAATCATAACATATCAAGTGAGAAAAAATAGTAAAAAAAAATAGCCCCTAAGGGGTAAACAGATCGGCACTAGGCCCCAAACATGGCTTACAGCCCAAATCATATCAAAATAAATTAATACTATTAAGCATAGACTTCAAAATCAGTTTTGAAACTCAATAGTTGCCTAAATAGGGAATATATTTCCAAAGTTCCAATCTTTGCATTCCAAAACCCGTGAAAGGGTGCATTGTTGGGGGTTTCATACCCTCAGGACAGGATTTAAAGACATTACTTACCTCAAACTAGCCCGGGAATTATTCCGCAATACGCTTGCCTCTCGAATCAACTCCCGAGTGCTCCAAATCTACCGAGTTCAGATTTTTATCATCAAATTATGCTTAAGGAATGAATTCCAATTGAAAAGTACCAAATTTAGATAAAACCCCGAAATTGGTCAAAACCCGACCCCCGGACCCGCGTATCGGAACTCAGAAATTTTCATACCAAAATGTTCTTCGTCATCTCACGAGTCCGTACATATAAAGAACGCTAAAATCAGAGTTCGTTTGACCCCTCAAATCGATCCCTAAAGGTCTCATAATTTCAAGACCTAACCCCATCTTTTTCTACTGATTTTCATGAATTAAACCCCGAGATTATATTCCTTAATTACCTATAATCGAGTTTTAAGGTCCAAAAGACTTACCTCTATGAAGAACACTGATTTTCCCTCTTCAAAATCGCCCCAAAGCTCTTTTCCCATTCAAAAATGGTGTAAAAATAGGTTATGGTCGCAAATGGTTTAATTTTATATTGCCCAGGTATACATACTATGCGATCAGCGCTCCATATGTGCGTTCGCGGTGAAAAAAATTTACCAGCCCTTATTTAACCCTATGCGATCGCGGCCTCCTCTATGCGATCACATAGAACAAATTTTCCAACAGCCTTCTCCAACACTTCCGGATAGCCTCTAGTATAATAGTCATAGATTTTTGTAATAAACTCCAAATTACAATTGGATTAAATTTCTAAAAACTATACATCAAGATATACAACTTTTATTTTTGGATCATCTTCAAATTCCTTATAGATTGTGAGTTATAAGCTTCCAAAGTCGGGACAGTGCAACCGAAATTTTACTCTGTGCGATCGCGGGAAGCCTTGTGCGATTGCACAACACAACTAGATTTTTCCAAATTATCTCTGTGCTAACACATCCAAATCAATGCTATCGCACTGTACACCCCTGAAGCCAAAAACCAGATACCAGAAATGGCCTAGAAATGGCCCGGAACCACCCGAAACTCACCCGAGACCCTCGAGACCTCAACCAAAACATACCAACACATCCCATAACATCACACAAACTTAGTCGAGCCTTCAAATCACAAAAAACAACGCAAAAATACTAAATCACATCGAATTCAAGCCTATGAACTTTGAAATTTCTAAATTCCACCGACGATGCCGAAACTATCCAAAATGCATCCGATTGACCTGAAATTTTGCACACATATCTAAAATGACATCACGAAACTGTTCTAACTTCCGGAATTCCATTCCGACCCCGATAGCCTATTTTCCACTGCCGATTGGAAATCACCAAAACTATTTCGAACACACTCCTAAGTCCCAAATCACCTAACGAAGCTACCTAGCCATAAATCCGCATTCCGAGGTCGTTTACCAATAAGTCAACCCTCAGTTGACTTTTTCCATTTTAAGGCTATTTTTAAGACTAAATGGCTATATTCTCACCACAACCATTCCGATTCCGAGCCTACCTACTCTAACACATCAAAAACAGTATAACCAATATATGACAAGTCAATAACAGTAATTTTTAATGCAAGTTCTACGTAATGACCGACCGGGTCGTTACATTAACAATTTGTCACGACCCAAATTTCCCTCCGTTGGGTATCAGGATGGCACCTAGTCTTAGGGACTAGGTAAGCCTAATATTTCCACTAAACAACAACAATAATAAAGGAATTTAAAAAAAATCGAAATAGAATTCTTGACAGAGTTTACAATTTCCCAAAACCTGGTAAGTACAAGTCATAAGCTCTACGAAATCTTTCTATCAAATCTAAGTACAACTGTCTAGGAATAAGTAAGTACAGTTGAATAAAAATAAAAATAGGAAGATTTCNCAGCAGCAGGTTACCTTGAGTCTCCTCAGCAACGATCTGTGCAGCTACCAACAACCATAACCTGAAGCTGCACGCAAAAATGTGCAGAAATATAGTATGAGCACACCACAACGGTGCCCAGTAAGTATCAAGACTAACCTCGGTGAAGTAGTGACGAGGACTAGTCAAGACACCATCGGTCTAATAAGTAAAAAGGCAAGATGTATAAATGATCGAAACAAAATATCTATCTAAGGATTTCTCAATGTAATTAACGATACGATCGAATAATACGGAAGAAAAATTCAATAATCACGAACAACGGGCATCATAATAGAAATATGCAAAGAGAATGGGAAGGATGCAATACAAATGGCGGGAACTACAACCCAACAAAAACTCAAGCAACTCAGCACTAAATCAATTTATTCACGTCAGGCCGTAGCCAATTACTCAATAAAACTGGTCAAACTTTCGAGTGAAAACCTTTAAATCGTGAGTTCATTTTGAAAACTTTAAAAATATAATCATTTCGGAATAGAGAAATTTCTTCTTTGAAACATACTTTCTATGAATATTTATATATTTTTATAAAGAGAAATCTTTATAACATAGTCTCTTCAAATATGGGGTGTTCAAATACACTTTTCCAAATACTACTCTTTCAAGTATCATCAAAATATGTGATGTTCAAAATATATTTTCCCAAGTACTGCTCTTTCAAATATCATCAAAACACGTGATGTTCAAAATATATTTTCCCAAGTACTGCTCTTTCAAATATCATCAAAATACGTGATGTTCAAAATATATTTTCTCAAGTACTGCTCTTTCAAATATCATCAAAATCGTGATGAAAAATATATTTTTCCAAGTACTGCTCTTTCAAATATCATCAACATACGTGATGTTTAAAATATATTTTCCCAAGTACTGCTCTTTCAAATATCATCATTCTACAAGACAAATATTTTTCAAATATAATTTCGAAAAGAAGTCCTTTAGACATAACTTTTCCTAGAGATAATTGCTTTTCAGCTATACTTTTAAGTCCGCCACTCAGAATTTGTCATGCAATGCAGTACAGAGGGAAAGCTCCCAGATCTCTGTCCGTAGTCCTAATTTAAATATGCGATGCAGTACATGGGAAAAGCTCCCGAATCTCTGTCCGTAGTCCCAATTTAAACATGTGATGCAGTACAGGGGGAAAGCTCCCGGATCTCTGTCCGTAGTCTCAATTTAAACATGTGATGCAGTACAGGGGGAAAGCTCCCGGATCTCTGTCCGTAGTCCCAATTTAAATATGCAATACAACCATTGAGAAAAACAACCAGAATGCGACAAAACCAATATATATTGCCACAACCGGCATGAATACAAACAAGGACGAATACAAGTGCAATGAGCAAATCAATACAAAGACTTAAATCACAAATGTGGTAACAACTCGCTCATAAGAAGTAGCCACTGAGAGGAATGCCAAGCACAAAGAGAGAACAGCATAACAAGGGGAAGACAAGACAAATATAGCAACGATTCTATACATTCAAGTTCGCAACCAAGAAACCAAATCATCCCGGCAAGGAATCAGCTATAACCAATCTCACTTAGACAATTAGCTTTACTGAATAAACTCAGTTTGAACAATGCTCAGTAAATAGGCAGCATATGAAGGAAGACATAGCATAATGGTAGGAAAAACAAAGTCTTCATTTAATTCAATTAAGATCATATAAGAAACAAGGAATGTTAGGCAAGTACTTCTAACTTGAACATGAGGAGATGAGATTAGAAATCAGGAATCAGATATAACAAGTTCAATTCATATACGGGGAACATAAGGACCCAAAAATCCCTAAAGGGCAATCTATTTGCAAATAATTTCGAGTACACACTCGTCACCTCGCGTACGCGGACTACAATCAACATAGAAGACTCAATCCTAAAGAGTAGTTCCCCCACACAAGGTTAGGCAAGATACTTACCTTGATTGTTAATCAACTCAATACCATGCTCTTGCTACGAGTACCCAACTCCGGGTGGCCCAAATCTAGACAATTCGATTGCATAGAGTAAATATCATCACAAGGAAGCAAAATGATTAATAAGTCTGAAGCTACTATGCGAAATTAGGAAATTCGCCCAAAAAGTTCCCCGGGCCCACATCTCGGAATCGGGTAAAAATTATATTTTTCGGACACCCATTCACACACGAGTCTAAACTTATGAAAATCTCTCAAATCGGAGGTCAAAAACCCAATCAAAACTCAATAATTTGGTCTATGAAGTTCATCCCATTTTTTTCCATTTTCTACCCAAAATTTTCGAAATTAAAGGTTGGATTTAAGATTGAAATCATGGAAATTGATCTATAATGGATGGAAATCACTTACCCAAGTTACCCAGGTGCAAAAGCCTCCAAAAATCGCCTCTCTCTCGAGCTCTCCAATTTGAAAATGGTGAAAATAACATAAACCCTTAGATCTGATATAATTGCCCAGCAATTCCGTACTTGCGCCCCTGGGACCGCACCTGCTGAAATACCATCGCAGGTGCGAAAACCTACTAAAAAGCATGGGGTCACACCTGCGGTCAAATGGCCGCACCCGCGGCTCCGCATCTGCGGAAAACACACCGCACCTGCAAGGATTGGGGGATTGGGCTAAGTTCGCACCTGCGAGCTCCTCGACGCACCTGCGTATCCGCTCCTACGGAAGGTCCATCGCAGGTGCGAGACACCAGAACCAGCAATGGTTCAGCTGTCTCCCAAGCACTAATAACACCCGATGAGCATCCTAAACGTACCTGAGCCCCCCGGGACCCCGTCCAACCACACACACAAGTCATATAACCTAGCACAGATTCGCTCAAGGTTTCAAACCACATAAAACAACACTAACATGGTGAATTAAATTAAAAGTCCATGAAAATTCTTCAAACTTCTATAAACATTAAGTTTTGCATTTAAGGTCCGAATTACGTCAAATTAAGTCTGTTTCTTACCAGATTTCACAGATAACACATATAAATCATATCGAACCTGTACCGGGCTTCAGAATCATAATATGGGCCCGATGTCACAGGTTTCACCTCAAATTTCATTTTCAAAACCTTTATATTTTTCAGAAAACAATTTTGTTTAAAAATTCATTTCTCGGACTTGGGACCTCGGAATTTGATTCCGGACATACGCCCAACTCCCATATTTTCCTACCGACCCTCCGGGACCGCCAAATCATGGGTCCTAGTCCGTTTACCAAAAACGTTGATTGAAGTAAACTTTAATAAAATTCCAAATACAAAATTATCATTTTTATCAGTTTTTTTTTACATAAAGGCTTCCCGACTACACGCCCGGGCTGCGTACGCAAATCGAGGTGAGATAGAAGGAGGTTTTTCATTACCCCGGAACACAGAATTAGATAGAATATACGGGATGCCCCTTTTGTGTCATCACAATCTCCCCCTCTTAAACAAATGTTCATCCTCGAACGTGCTAAGATTCACTTTGAACTCATCCAATCACTGATTGCGCATTTCCAGCACACACCCGCGGGTGATCCCACGTCACCCCAACCTACATAAGCCTGATGACACCATCATATCTGCTATATCGCCTTCTCACCATCATCGATAAACCTCATACCTCAATTCCTCACTTTCTACTCATTTCTAAAAGACCCGATTCTGAATCCATATCTGGCATTAGCCTCGACCAGCTGCATCAACTCAGGTCTACGCCCATAAGGCTCAGTCACACAACATAGCACATCACACATAGGCTCAATAGCGCCTTTGATCACCATAACTGCCCGAAATCAACTTAACATTGGCAGTTAGTCCCACATATGGAAGAACTCTTTGTTTCCAAATCTCATAATACCGATAATGATGCAATAAGCACGAAGACCTCATCAGTAGACACCCGAATCACCGAGTCATAGCTAACACCACCGGGCACACATCCCGCAAATTGAACTAACGAAGCACATAACGAAATGGCTGAGTAGGAAAGATAGAAGCATATATAAAGGTACTATCAAACCAGCCCATAGGCATAACTCTCTATCGATACTGACTTACCAAAAGCAATATAACAAGAGAGAAGCAAATCATATGAACAAATCACAAGTATGTCATCCTGATAAAAAAATCCATCGCGGTACTCAACCCGGTCCAAACATATCAAATCACAAGGAATCACGAGAGTCTCGCCCTCAACTCTACGACACATGTCGAAAGTATATCATACCAATAGAGATCTCCCGCTAATTCGTCTCGCCTAACAAAATCATAGCGCCCACTTACTCACATCTCAATGGAGTATCAAATCACAGCTCGAAAATAAAATACTCAGGAGAATCACATAAAGCTTACCATGAAGGACGACCTGAACTCACTTCCAGTTTCACCACTAACAAGGATGAATAAACCAATGATAGACACAGCTACTACTCATAGAATCTCCCAACAGGAGAAAACACAAAAATAGAGTGCAATACATGAAACTAAGGGTGGCAAACGGGCCGGGTTGACCCGTAACCGGCCCGGCCCAGACCGGTTAAAACCGGAACCGGACCGGCCCGGTTCATAGGGGGCCTGGTGGGCTGGGTAGGGGGTTAGAGGGGGTTGGTCCGTTTATAATTTTTCTACCGGTTACCCCGACCGGTCCAACCCGGTCAAAGTGAACAATGCACTTACCGGTTAAACCGGCCCGGACCGGCCCGGTTTAACGACTACATTTTTTTTTTGTTTTTTTGTTTTTTTTTAAATATTATTAGACGTATTATGCATTTATGCTTAATGTTTTAGTTTGTTATTTCAATATTATTAGACGTATAAATACAAGTTTGAACTTTAATTTGAAGTATTAAATGTAAACTTTAATTTGCAAGTTTGAAGTTTTGAACTTGCAAATTATAAGTAAATTCTTAATGATATATTCAAATATAAGAATTTTAAAGTCTTTGTATCCTTTATTCAAACACTATTTTTATAAGTTTTTTTTTTGTTTATATTTTTACGATAGTTCTAACAAATACAGAAAAAATTAAAAAAAAGAAAAAATTACTGTTAACCCGGCCCGGCCCGGCCCGGTTTACCCGTAACCCTTACGGTTTAATTTTTACCCGGATGAACCCGAACCCGTTAAACCCGTTAAGCCTCAACCCGTAATCGGCCCGATTCGTAACCCGTGCGGTTCACATTTTTCCCTACCCAGCCCGGCCCGGCCCACCCGATTAACACCTCTACATGAAACTCACTCATAAATGAGATCTCGCTGCCATGATAACTGGAACTTGACCAATGTGATCTTGCTGCTCTGGAGTGTAGCCGGTGGGAGTCTGAACTCCTCCCCTGATATGTGAAGCAACTGGTGCACTAGAATCAACCCTACCTGATCCGATATGCCAATTGTACTCAAAACTGCGCTCCGGTCTTCTGAAGTCCGAGGTAGAAACAGGCACCCCCAGTACCAGTCCCTAACTAGGACTACTGGCGACTCCTCAACGGCTGCTCTGGTAGGCATCTTAACTGCGACACATGCTACTCGTTGGCCTCTGTCTCTAACCCTTGCGACATTTGCTTCGGGGTAACATCATCCGGAACTACCGCTCGTGTCCTCACCATGTGGGATTTGGGGAGGTAGTCTGTACGCAGACCTTACCCCTACCTAACAGGTAGAGAGGCTGTTTTCAATAGACTCTCGACTCAGAAAGAGTAATAAGAAGAAGAGGAAAGCAAGAAATGAAGAAAGAGGGAAGAGAAAAGAAAAAGGGAGGGATAAAGCATAAGTAGTACCAAATAATAGCAACATGAAGTACAATACCTGAGGCGAACAAAACCACATAGCGTAATAAAAATCTAAGAATATGAAGGGACATGCGTGCTACTAAGACTATCGGTGAGCAACTAAAAATTACCTACTAACCTTCTACCTTAATCCCCGACCTCCACACCCTCCTATCAAGGGTCATGTCCTGTCTAATCACCTCTCCCCAGTACTTCTTAGGCCTACCTCGACCTTTTCTCAAACTCGCCATGGCCAAACTCTCACACCTCCTAACAGGAGCATCAATGCTTATTCTCTTAACATGTCCGAACCATCTCAGTCTCGACTCCTGCATCTTGTCCTCCACGGAGGCTACTCCCACTCTGTCTCGGATAACTTCATTCTTAATCTTATCTTTCCTGGTACACTCATACATCCATCTTAACATCTATCCTCATCTCTTCTACTTTCATCTTCTTCACGTGGGAGTTCCTTAAAAGGTAACATATATATATATATATATATATATATATATATATATATATATATATATATATATATATATATATATATATATATATATATATATATATATATATATATATATGCGCTGAATGCGAGCCTTGGAGCAACGCTGTTATCTCTGTGCAGTTTATAATTCACGGGTTCGAGCAGTGAAATTAGCCACTGATACTTGCATTAAGGTAGGATGCCTATATCACAGTCCATAGGGTTCGACCATTCCCCGGGCCCTGCGTAAATGCAAAATACTTTATGCACCACGGCTGATCGTTACATATCTAGGCTATATGTTGAATCGATTGGCTTTTTCATTTGTATATTTTTTATATTTTAACCGTAAAAATTGCACGGGGCGCCTATTTGGTCGCCCTCATTTAACCTATACCCATTTTCTTAAAAACTTTTAACTTGTACCTACTTTTTAAATAATTTCAACCCCCTTCTCCTCCTCCTTCGTTTTCTTCTTCTTCTTCTTCTTCTTCTTCTTCTTCTTCTTCTTCTTCTTCTTCTTCTTCTTCTTCTTCTTCTTCTTCTTCTTCTTCTTCTTCTTCTTCTTCTTCTTCCTTCTTCTGCTGTTGGTGCTGCTATGAAACTTCAGTTCATGGGATGATTGCCATAAATATGTTTATCAGATTATTTAAAAACAAATTATAAATAATTACGTAAGTTAGTAGATAAAAACTTCAGCTTTAGAGCTGAATTTCGCCAGTTACAAAATAAAAACTCTAGCTCTAGCGCTGTAGTTTGCCCGTTACAAAACAAAAACTTCAACTCTAGATCTGAAGTTCGACGATCACAAAATAAAAACTTCAGCTCTAGCCAGTTACAAAACAAAAACTTCAGCTCTAGAGTTGAAGTTCACCAATTACAAAACAAAAACTTTAGCAATTACAAACAAAAATTTCATCAAATAGAGAACAAAACTTCAGCTACTATGCTTAAGTTCAACAATTACGAACAAAAACTTCAGCACACTTGGTTCATCATACTTGCTACTTCAGTCCCGTCTACTAGAATGCTGAAGCTTTGCGTGATTGTCTTTGCTACTTCAGTCTCGTCTACTATAATTTTTTTGCAAAACGGACACAAGTTAAAACATAACCCAAAAAACGGGTATACCACTAAAACTGGTGCAAACAATATAATGTCAACACGCTACATTAAGTTTTACGAATAAAATAAAATAAAATCATGGCTTTCTTGCGATATTCATCAAAGGAATCTGATCCACGATCATCTGGCTAGAAATTAAAGAAAAATTTAAAATAAGAGTAAAGTGAATCATATACAAGAGAAAAAGAATTGGTAGATCTGAGATTAAGAAAAATATTATAAGATGTGTTTGACTTTATGCTACTATCATCTGAACTATTCTTTTAGAATATAAGACTAGGCATTTCTTTACAACTTACAACTAAATATTTTGTAAGCAGTTGATATTATCTACTATTTGCGACGACATTAAGTATAAAAGAAAGGCAAAATAATTAAAATCTGAAGAAATCAGAAGGAAAAAAATATTATTTAAATGTTGGTGTTTCGTGGTTTTCCGTTGTACGTGCTTCCATGAAGTAAAGAGATCTAAATGGTATCTTTAGTTTATTTATTTTTTAATTAAGAGAGTTATACTTCCATTCCTTCTCTAATTAAGAAATACAACTAGGGATCGTTTAGTTTAGAGACTAAGACCCCGTTTGGACATAAATTTTTTTTCTTTTTTTTAAAACCAATGTTTGTTCATAAGAAAATTTCAATTTTTGCTTAAAGATGTATTTTGGAATTTTCAAAAATTTGAAAAACTTCAAAAAATTATTTTTTAAAATTTTCACTCAAATCACTCACAAAGCTTCAAAAATAACCTAAACTGAAATTTATGTCCAAACACAACTCTAAATTTTTTTTTCCATTTTACAATTCTGATGTCCAAACGCCTACTAAGTTAAGAATTATAATGCAAAGATATTTACAGAGGGACTAATAATGAAAGGATTGTTATATTACATATATGATGTGACTGTAACATATAAATTACTTATTTGAAAAGGATATTTTATCTTTACACATTTTATATCGTATAGATATAAATATAATAAATAGAATTTGGAATATCTTAAAGACAAGAAATAGGGGGACAAAATGAAATCAAATGAGTAATCCAATTTTAACCCAGTGGGTACCGAACATTTCGCTTCTATATATATTAGGCAGAACAAGTAAATTTTTACAGAACCACTACCTAGCATGAATTATTTATTTGTGAATTGCGAAACTCAACTCAACTCAACTCAACTCAGCTAAACTAAACTAATTTCTTCAGCAATTTGCAATTAATGGCGAGTGTGGAAGAAGGTCCATTGCCATACAATTTATGGGAAGGGGAGAAGAACAGCTCGTCGAATTCGAATCCAACAGATGCAGTTATATTTGCGGGAATCAGTTTGTTAATAGGAGTTTCATGCAGAAGTCTCCTTCGCCGTACTTCTATTCCTTATACTGTCGTTCTGCTCATCATTGGCACCGCCCTCGGCTCTCTCGGTATGTTTTATGTATAATTGTATGTATGTATTGCATTAGCGGAACCGGAATTTAAATTTTATGAGTTCAGCCTTTAAGCATTTTAGCATTTAATTTATTGTATTTTTAAAGTTACGGTTCACATCTACTATTTATTGCAATTGTAACGAATTTTAAACATAAAGTAATTTCGTCCAAAACTTAATAAAAAAGGTCAAACATTACTAGTTATGAAAATTTTGAATGAAGTTCTCCTGAGAATGAACTCGAAGAAGGTGAAGTAGAAATTAGGCACACCCTCACCCAAGGGTGTGCTGCAGTGGTTAATGAAGTAGGAGGAAAGACATGAGGTTTCACGTTCAAATTCCAACGGAGGTGAAAGATTGAAACTGTAGACAAATATTTCACTAGAAGAAGGGGATGAGAGCCATGAGGTCTCAAGTTTAAATTCTAGCGGAGGCAAAAAGTACTATTCCTAGTAAGTGATTGCTTTTCATCTGCTTGTAAGCGTTGGTGGACAGAGTTACACGGTACCTGTGTTGGTGGAAGGTAGCAAGCACCCGGTGGAATAGTTGAGCCGTGCACAAGCTGGTTCGAGCACCAGGGTCATAAAACAAAAAGTAGAAATTACTATTGGCCATATCTCATTTGCAAGATGTGGCTGACAGATATTTTCCTTGTCTTCTATGTCAAACGTTGGCATAGATTTGTTCATACATGTAATATGTTCATGATCTTGTTATTGAGGTTGAGGGCATGCTTTGTGCAATTCTTTTCCTAATTGTTATTACTGCTCCAACAGCATGGAACATTTTCTTATGGACATGAACTAGCATTTCTGGACCTTTTAAAATTTTAGATCTGTTCTCTTTTCTCAAATGTCCTTGTTGTTTGAATGCCTACTGGCATGTTGTGGCATCTAGCTGTTCTCATATTTTTGTTATTTATTTCTTTACTTAATTTTTTGCAAATTTAGAATTTGGGAGTAATTATCCACTGGGAAAGCTTGGGAATGGAATTCGTATATGTAAGTATAATTCAGTTATCTCTCAAATTTCTTGAAATTATCAATTTTGAGGTTGACTTATAATTGTTGCATTCACGATTATCTCTCATTATCCGATAAAGGTATGTGCTTTTTTGAATTGCTGCAACAGGGGCAGATATAGATGCTGATCTTCTACTAGCTGTATTCCTCCCTATACTGATTTTTGAAGGCGCATTCTCCATGGAGGTGCACCAAATAAAGGTTCTCTTCTCCTTAGTTTTCATTCTATAAAACCTCAAGCTAGTTATTGAATATATAGGATGGTTTACTATTGGTCATAATACCACCACCAGGAATTCAGAAGCAATTCGGTGTAGTCTGTCTTTTTACTGGACTCCATATTCTTCTTAATATTGGAGAGAAATCATGGAGAAGTGTAAACAAGCCTCTAGTATATTTGTTAATAAAGAAGATTGGTGGTGTCTTCCCATCTGCCCAAGTCTTGGTGGTAGAGTTACCAAGTACCTGTGTTGGGGGGATAGCAGGTACTGGTGTAATAGTTGAGGTGGATTCAAGTTGGCCCAGACACCATCATAATCAAGAAAAAAAAGACAAGAAAAAAGGAAGATAAGACGAGAGTTCTTGGTGAAATGGGGTAGTGTGGCTAAATAGTTATCAATTCTGATCAAAGGTCATAAATATATAGGGGACTGAATCCCTCATCTGCAAGATGATTGAGAACTTTATATCTTCTTACAATTGGGTTGCTACATAAGTTTATAACATCAATAGCTTGGTCTTGTTTCATAGTTAAAAAAAAAGCAGATATATGTTTAAAGATATGCTGTAATAATGATGCCTTTCATCTTAAGGAAAGCAGGTAGCTTACTTTGATAGCCTGAATGTATGCTTTAAAATAATTATGTATGCCATTTGTGAGTTTTTATGAGTTAATGGAATATGTCTGTTCATTTCTTTAGCTGGCTTTGACAGAAATGTATGGCACAAATGCTTTTGCTTGCTGGTCCTGGTGTACTGATTTCAACACTTCTGATTGGTGCTGCTGTGAAGGTATAAGGAAACACTGTTTTCTGGTGGTGGTTTCGTACTTGCTCAAACATTCATATGTTTCTGCAGCTTGCTTTTCCATATGACTGGAATTGGAAAACATCTTTATTGTTGGGGGCAATTCTTAGTGCTACTGATCCTGTGGCTGTTGTCGCTCTGCTTAAAGATCTGGGAGCTAGTAAAAAGTTGAGCACAATTGTTGAAGGAGAATCTATGATGAATGATGGGTATAAACATAAATCCATTTTCCTTTCATTTCTTCGGGAAAATCCTCTTGGATTTCCCTATAATTTCATATTAATGTCCAAATTTTTGGATGGCCAGTTTTTCCACATAAAAGTGCCATCAGCCCCTTATTTTGTCTTGCAGTTTATCTTCCTCTTTTGTATACACTGATTCTTATTGTTCACCTCTCTTCTTCCAACCATGTTTCCAGGGCAGCTATTGTGGTTTACCAGCTTTTCTATCGAATGGTTCTTGGGAAAAGCTCTGGCTGGGTTGCAGTGCTGGAATATCTTGCAGAAGGCTCACTTGGAGCGTAGTGATCATTATCTGGTTGGATGATAACTTTTTGTATTATTTTGGTTGAACTTAACTAGATCTTTTATTGTTACAGTGTCATCATTGGACTTGTGTTTGGAATGGCATCTCTTTTCTGGCTTCGGTTTGTATACAATGACACATTGATAGACTTTTCATTGGCTCTTACTGTGAGCTACATTGCTTACTACACAGTATGTTCCTTCCTGATTTAGATAATATTTTATATACATACATTCAATTCTTTGACATAAGATTCCGAAGCGCAACCTTGTAGAATTATCATATTTTCTGACAACATTTACGCATGCATGATAATGATCATATTTCATTGATAACACTTTGACATACTAGATTTAAGTGATTCAAGAGTTAAAAAAAGTGATTCAAGTTCATATTTGATGACATCTTCAGTAACCTAAGATCATTGGCCTGCTTTGTTCTACATATTTTGGTAAATTTACCACATAAATGGTATCAAATCTTTTCAGTATTAGAATAATCTTTGCTACTACTCTATACTAGAAAGGCTGACAAATTCCAAAACTTGTTTACTTCCTAATTCAAGCAGACACTGTACTATGTTGTATGACTGCTTTTTCCTTAGCTTCTTGTGAGCTCCATCGAAGTCCTATGTTGTTGTTTCAATGCCATCCTTACTGACCTTAACTGGATCTTTAATGCCTTATTATTGCTTATAGGCTCAAGAGCAAGCTGAAGCTTCTGGTATCTTGACTCTTGTAGCACTAGGGATGTAAGTTCTGTACTTCACTCCTCTTTCACATTCAGACGTTTCAGCAGTAAAGCGTGTTTCAGTCTCTGATACTGAAACTTATGGATAGGGTTTTTGCAATGTCAAAGGATACCCATAGAGCTGGTGGAAAGCAGAGCTTGCATGAGTTTTGGTATGTTTCTTCCCATTGTAATATCATGTTAGCTAAATATAGATTTGTGTAACAAACCAATGTATAGTGTGATCATTATTGCGCAGATTCGAGCATTGCCAGTACCTAGTTTTGGCTCTCTTTTGTTGAGATAGTGTTACATATGATGTCTTCTATGTGAAGGCATATTTAACAGATGTATCTTGGGGAATATGTTGTCAAAATCAAAAGGTTGGAGTACATATGGTTTTACACTAAAAGGGCAGGTTCATAGTCAAACCTAAGGTCCATAACCTTTACACTGGATCATAGCCAGACCCATCTCAATTTTTGGTTGATCCTATGTTTGACCCTCATGTTAGATTATCCAAGCTCAGATGTGCAGAGAGGGGGCTGATACAACGTTCCACAATGGTTGAGCGAATGGAGTGTTGTTTCCTTAAATGGTCTTTGTGCAATCCTTCTCCTCGTGAGCTAGCTTTGGTATTGAGTTAGATCCAAAATCCATTTTCCTAAAGGTCCTGAGTTCAGTCTCACTGGCACACATTACCAGAAACAGAATCTGCAAGTACTTGGCCGATGACAAAGGATCGGGCCTGCACATGAGGGGGCGTGATGAAGGCATAATTAAGTAATTAAAAAGTGTGCTCTTTATAGCAGTTTAAACTATTAGATGAGATTGTCCCACACTTGAACAATATTTAATATTTGAATGTGTACCCTGTTGTGATTAATACGGAGCTCCATTAGTGAGGATGTGAAGAAAGTCTATTGAAAATAGAAAAAAGACTATGTAAAGTGGCACTTGTCCAGGTTCATCGTGAAATTTAACTTTCCTATGGCCTTTTATGGTGATGATAACTAAAAACATTCTAGGAGATAAATTGCTGGTGGTCAAGTTCAAGGGGTTTGAGCATGTCAGGAAAAAGGTAGGATGGTGTGAGCTGACTTTCTCTGTCACAATTTAAACACGTCTAAATATAGGCTTTTCTGCTAAATGAAACTGAGGGAGTAATAAGCACTCCCTAGTCCCTCCTGTCCCATCTTATGTGAAGGCGTTTTATTAGTCACAAACTTTAAGAAATAAATGAAGACTCTCTACATATTTGTCAAGTATATGCAAAGTACTGAAATATCCTTTTAAATAAGTGGTGGTGAGAGTTCCACATGTCTTTTCATTTTCTCTTTCCTTGCAATATAATGAATTTTTGTATCAAGTGAATCCCAATATGTCTGTGAGAATGCACGGGAGAAAATAATATAGTATTCACTCATTAATACAATGATACAATGAGCCCTATATATAGATAATACATGTCCTACTCCTAATACATATAGGATTAATGTTATTTACTACTATTTAACTATTAAACTAACACTCCCCCTCAAGCTGGTGCATATAAATCAAATGTACCGAGCTTGTTACATATATAACTAATATGAGGACCAGTGAGGGACTTGGTGAAAATATCAGCAAGCTGATCATTCGACCTCACAAATTTTGTAGCAATATCTCCCGAGAGTATCTTTTCTCTAACAAAGTGACAGTCAATCTCAATGTGTTTAGTTCTCTCATGGAACACTGGATTTGACGCAATATGAAGAGCAACTTGATTATCACACACAAGTCCCATCTGACTAATCTCACCAAATTTCAACTCCTTGAGCATTTGTTTGATCCAAATTAGCTCACATTTCGCCATAGCCATTGCTCGATATTCTGCTTCTGCATTAGATCGAGCAACCACATTCTGTTTCTTGCTCTTCCAAGACACCAAATTTCCTCCTACTAAGACACAATATCCAGACGTAGAACGTCTATCAGAAGGTGATCCTGCCCTTAGCATCTGAGTATCCAACAATCTGCTCATGGCCTCGATCCTCAAACAATAAGCCTTTGCCTGGAGCTGATTTTATATATCGAAGAATGCGGACAACTGCATCCCAATGACTATCACAGGGAGAATCCATAAACTGACTCATAACACTCACAGGAAAGGAAATGTCAGGTCTAGTCACTGTGAGGTAATTTAATTTACCAACCAACTGCCTATATCTTGCACGATCGCTTAGAGGCTCTCCCTGTCCTGGCAGAAGTTTAGAATTCGGATCCATCGGAGTGTCAACAGGTCTACAACCTGTCATTCCTGTCTCCTCAAGAATATCTAAGGCATACTTCCGTTGTGAGATCACAATACCTGAGCTAGACTGAGCGACCTCAATACCCAGAAAATACTTTAATCTGCCCAGATCCTTAGTCTGAAAGTGCTGAAAGAGATGTTGCTTCAACTTACTAATACCATCCTGATCATTGCCGGTAATAACAATATCGTCAACATAAACGACCAAATAAATAAAGAGATTTGAAGCAGAATATCGATAAAATACAGAGTGATCAGCTTCACTACGAGTCATGCCAAACTCCTGAATAACTGTGCTGAACTTACCAAACTAGGCTCGAGGAGACTGCTTTAGACCATAAAGGGACGGCGCAACCGACATACAAGGCCATTAGACTCCCCCTGAGCAACAAAACCAGGTGGTTGCTCCATATAAACCTCATCCTCAAGATCACCGTGAAGAAAAGCATTCTTAATGTCCAACCGATAGAGAGGCCAATGGCGAACAACAGCCATGGATAGAAAAAAGGCGGACTGATGCTATTTTAGCCACGGGAGAGAAAGTATCACTGTAATCGAGTTCAAATATCTGAGTATACCCTTTGGAAACAAGACGAGCCTTAAGCCGATCAACCTGGCCATCTGGACCAACTTTGACTGCATACACCCAACGACAACCAACAGTCGACTTACCCGAAGGAAGAGGAACAAGCTCCCAAGTACCACTCATATGTAAAGCAGACATCTCGTCAATCATAGCCTGTCGCCATCCGGGATGAGACAGTGCTTCACCTGTAGACTTAGGGATGGAAACAGAGGACAAAGATGACACAAATGCACAATGGGATGATGACAGACGATGGTAACTTAAACCGACATAATGAGGATTAGGATTAAGTGTGGACCGTATACCTTTTCGTAGTGCAATCGGTTGATCAAGAGGAGACAAGTCCGCAATATTAGCTGGGTCAGATACAGAACATGAATCAGTTGGGCCTGATGCTGGGTGCGGACGACGATGATAAGTCAGGAGTGGTGGAGCTGTAGAAGGTTGAACTGGACTAGGTGGTGGCATTGGAGTTATAGTTGGTGGCACTGGACTCGGTGGTGGCACTAGAGCTATAGGTGGTGGAGCTGCAACCGGAACTGTAGGTGGTGGAGCTATGGAGGAAGATGAATGGAAGATAGTGACTGAATCTCCAACGGAAGGAACTGGTAGCACCTCAGAAATATCTAAGTGATTAA
>ML313481.1:0-36738 GCA_005239505.1 Nicotiana paniculata
CAGAACCTTAGATGCGTCAAGTTCCCAAGTGTAACAACCCGACCGGTCGTTTTGGGCTCTAGCGTTGTCACGACCCAAAATTCCAACACAGGTCGTGATGGCGCCCAACACCGGAGTCAGGAAAGCTAACAATTGTTTACTAGTGAGATTATCCTTAGTTGACATATCAACCCCACACTAACAAAATTTTAAGCTTAGATTATTTAAGTAAAATTTGATAAATTAACCAACTTAAGTAAATAAATCCACAAGGATCATGAACCAATATATACAGTTCCAAAAATATAGAGTCTACTATGTGTGTTCCAGGAACTAGTGCCGCAAGTCGTACGGGCATACTAACAGAATATACAAAACATAATATACAATCCCACTGTCTGAATGAAATAGACATGACATAAGCAAAAGAAAACTCCATGGTGCTGCTGAGGATCGTCAGGAGAAGCACCTCACCGTGAAGTCGGGTCCAACTAAGATCAGAATCGAGCTCCGGTCTGATAACCAGATGCACCAGCCTCAGAACCTATACAATTAAGTACAGAAATGGAGCATGAATACATACATAAATACGTACCCAGTGAGTATCCCACCTAACCTCGAAGAGGTAGTGACGAGAGGTAGACGTGACACTTACTAGGGTCAACATTTCTAAATAACANAGTTTATACAATTACAATAAATTCCCAGTAAATCATACAACACACAATAGGCCGGAAGCGTACGGTCAAAATGTTGCGAAAATAAATGTGCACTGCCGAGGGTCAAACGGCTCAAACCATAGATCAATCTATTACCCCGCTCGCGAATCGAACATGCGACGCGGTTGATATAATAGTAGGGCTATTCCACTCACGAATCATACATGTGACGCGGTGCCGCATACATACATAAAATTATCAATTTTTAAGGAATTATCCGAGATTATTCTTTAAGGTAAGAACCTAAGAAATATATCATGGACCACAATTTCCTAATATTCTCATGCCAAATCAAGGATAATAAGAAACTCAAAATACATTTAGGAATATATGTAAGATACATATAAGCATGCTCATGAGTCCTAGAACTACCCAACATAACACAGTAGTAGCTACGCATGGACTCTCGTCACATCCTGCATGCGTAGCCCCCGCAAATAAGGACATGCATTTATTTATTATCACCTATGGGGACAATTCCCTCTTACAAGGTTAGAAAGGAGACTCACCTCGTGTCGAATCTACTCCCCGGACCAAGAACGCGCCCGAAACTCCAAACTCTACTCCCGAGGACTCGAAACTAGCAAAGTGTTATACAAATTCATCAATTTATGCTCAAAGTATGGAAATTCTCCTACTACTAAGTCAACTTCGCCATTCTTGATGAAATCCTAAAATCCAACCCCGTGCCCGCATGCTCGGATTCCAAATTTTTTTGAAAAAAACACTCACCCATAGCCTAAGGTTCATTAATATACGATTTTTACTTGATTTCATAGCTAATTCATTGGTAAATTCTCAAATTGTCGAAAGCCCTAGGTTACTACCCAATTCTTGATTTTTCAATACTTTAGGTGATTAAATTCAAGTAGGAATTCATGCATTAACAAGTCGTAAGATGAAATTTACTTACCTTCTAGGGGTTGGGTCGTGGAGTCCTTTTCCCAAGCTCTCAAAGTTTTTAATGGAGGAAAGAGTGAAGAAAATGAGAAAAATCCCGTATTTAAGGAACACACTGTCTGACAGTATTTCCGCACCTACGGCTCGAGGACCGCACATGCGGTCTCGCACCTGCGGAAATGGACGAGGAAGCCTTAGCACGCACCAGCGGAGTGGTGACCGCACATACGGCTCTGCTCCTGCGGAACTTTACCAGCACATGCGAGAATTGGCCTTGCCGCTGGGGGTCGCACCTGCGAAACCTACGACAGGGCAACCGCACCTACGGTCAACATCCAAAACAACGCTAAAACTCAAAATCATACCTCAAAATTCCTAGAGCCAAACTTAGAAACTTTAAGTTTTCTTAACTTCGCTAACAACGCGTCGAACCGACCTATGCAACTCGGAATGACACCAAATTTTGCAGGCAAGTCATAAATGACATAACAGAACTATTCCTGGTCTTGAAATTCCGTTCGGACCTGGATATCGCAAAAACACGTCCAAACCATAATAGGAACTTAAGGAAATCTTATTTCAAAATTGGGTGCCGAAATGCTCACGGGTCATCAGAAACCCATTCCGAACATACGCCCAGGTCCGGAATCATCATACGAAGCTACCAGAATCGTCGAAACTCGATTCCGAGGTCGTTTACCCAAAATGTTGACCGAAGTCAAACTTGGCCTTAAAGTCCAACCTTAAGAAACCAAGTGTTCCTATGGCACTTTAAACAATTCCGAATCCCGGACCAGCCGCTCCCGCAAGTCATAAATAAAAATAAGCCGCTATGGGAAGTTTCATTTAGGGGAACGGGTTATGATAACTCAAAACGACCGGTCGGGTAGTTACATTCTACACCTCTTAAACAAACGTTCGCCCTCGAAAGGGTCTAGAACCATACCTGAAGTGCTGAATAAGTGTGGATATTTGTTCCGCATGTCCTTCTCAGACTCCCTAGTCGCCTTCTCAACTAGTTGGCCCTTCCACTGGACCTTTACGGCAGAAACTCTCTTGGACCTCAATCGACGTTCCTGTCTATCTATAATAGCAACTGGTTCCTCCTCGTAGCCTAAACTCTCATCCAACTGAATAGTTCTGAAATCAACCACGTGAGATAAGTTGGCGTGGTACCTCCGGAGCATGGATACATGAAAAATTGGATGAACTCTTAATAAACTGGGAGGTAAGGCCAGCTCATAAGCAACCTCCCCAACTCGCCTCAAAGGGCCCTATAAACCTCGGGCTAAGCTTTCCCTTATTCCCAAAACCTCATAATACCCTTCATAGGAGAGACTTTCAACAGGACCCTATCTCCCTCAATAAATGATACATCACGCGCCCTCTGATCCGTGTAACTCTTCTGTCTGGACTGTGCTGTGCGGAGCCTCTCCTGAATCAACTTCACTTTCTCCAAAGCATCCCTCACCAGGTCGGTGCCATATAACTTAGCCTCGCTAGGATCAAACTACCTGATAGGAGAACGACATCACCGACCATACAAAGCCTCAAATGGTTCCATCTCAATGCTGGACTGATAACTATTATTGTAAGAAAACTCGGCCAAAGGCAAGAACTTGTCCCACTAACCTCCAAGTCAATAACACATACCCTGAGCATGTCCTCCAATATCTGAACTATATGCACCGACTAACCCTCAGTCTGAGTGTGAAATGTTGTGCTGAGGTCTATCTGGGTACCCACCTCACTATGCAATGTTCTCCATAAGTGTGAGGTGAACTGAGGACCTCGATCTGATATAATGGACACCGGCACACCATGCAACCGGACTATATCCCGAATGTAGATCTGGTCCAACCTCTCAAAAGTTTAAGTAGTATCTACTGGAATGAAATGCGCCGATTTGGTCAATCTATCCACAATGACCCAAACCGCGTCAACCTTCCGCAAGGTCCGAGGCAACCTAACCACGAAATCCATAGTGATGCGCTTTCATTTCCACTCAAGAATGGGCATCTGCTGAAGTAGGCCTCCTGGCCTCTGGTGCTCATACTTCACCTTCTAGCAATTGACACACCTAGCCACATACTCCACCATGTCCTTCTTCGTTCGCCTCCACCAGTAATTCTGCTTCAAATCACGATAGATCTTCGTAGCACCAGGATGAACAGAATATCAAGAACAGTGTGCCTTCTCTAGAATCCTCTCCCTCAGGCCATCAACATTAGTAACACATAAGCGGCCTTGAAGTCTCAGAACACCATCATCGCCAATAATAACCTCCATGGCCATACCTTGAACCAATTTTTCTCGTAGCTCAGCCAAACATGGACACCCAACAACAAAGACTGAGCAATCACATGTGCAACAACTCGACGAGGCTTTGTAAGGTCTAATCTCACCAGGCGATTGGCCAATGACTAAATGTTCAAGGCTATAGGTCTCTCCTCTGCTGCACTATAAGCCAAGCTACCCATACTCTCCGCCTTCATGCTCAAAGCATCTGCTACCACATTTTCCTTGCCCAGGTGATAATGAATGGTGATATTATAATCCTTCAACAACTCAAGCCATTTGCGCTGCCTCAAATCAAGATCCTTCTGCTTGAACATGTGCTGCAAGCTACGGTGGTCTGTATAAACCGCACAGGACACTCCATACAAGTATTGCATCCAAATCTTAAGAGCATGAACAATCGCTGCCAACTCCAAATCGTGCACATGGTAATTCTTCTTATGAACCTTCAGCTGGCGTGAAACATAAGCAATAACTCTCCCCTCCTGCACCAATACACATCCCAATCCAACGCGTGAAGCGTCACAATATACCGTATACATCCCAGAATCGGAAGGCGGTACTAGAATTGGTGCTGAGGTTAATGCTGTCTTGAACTTCTGAAAGCTAGCCTCACACTCGTCAGACCATCATAACGGGGTATTCTTCTGATTCAATCTAGTCAATGGATTTGTAATAGAAGAGAACCCCTCAACAAATCGGCAATAATAGCCTGCTAGGCCCAAAAAGCTCATAATCTCTGTAGTTGAAGTAGGACGCGACCAACTCTGAACCTCCTCAACCTTCTGAGGATCAACCTTGATACCCTCTCCGGATACCACATGCCCCAAGAATGCCACGGAATCCAACCAGAACTCACACTTGAAGAACTTAGCATACAGCTTATGTTCTCACAAAGTTTGGAGCACGACTCTCAAATGCTACTCGTGCTCCCCCAGGCTACGTGAGTAAATCAAAATGTCATCAATGAAGACAACGACAAAGGAATTAATATACGGCCAGAACACCCTATTCATCAAGTCCATGAATGTTGTTGGGGCATTAGTCAAGCCAAATGACATCACCAGGAACTCATAATGGCCATATCTCGTACGAAAAGCAGTCTTCGAAACATCTGAAGCCCGAATCCTCACCTAATGATACCCTAATCTCAAATCAATCTTAGAAAACACACGAGCACCCTGAAATTGATCAAACAAATCATCGATGTGCGACAAAGGATACTTGTTCTTAATGGTAACCTTGTTCAACTAGCGGTAATCAATAAACATCCGCATGGACCCATCCTTTTTCTTCACGAATAGAACTGGTGCACCCCACGGAGATACACTCGGTCTAATGAACCCCTTAGCTAACAACTCCTCAAGCTTCTCCTTCACCTCCTTCAACTCTTTCGGAGCCATACTGTATGGAGAAATAGATATAGGCTAGGTGCGTGGAGCTAAATCAATGCAGAAATCAATATCACGATCCGGAGGCATGCCCGGAAGATCCGAAGGAAATACATCAACAAACTCTCGAACAACTGGCACTGAATCAATCGTCGGAGACTCCGCGGTGGTATCCCGCACATAGGCGAGGTAGGCCAGACAACCCTTCTCAACCATGTGTCGAGCCTTCAAGAATGAAATAACCCGCCTGGCTGCACTAACTGAGGAACCTCTTCACTCTAGCCTAGGAGACTCTGTCATGACTAAAGTAACTATCTTGGCATGGAAATCTAGCACGGCATGATAAGGAGATAGCCAATCCATGCCTAAAATAATCTCGAAATCAACTATGTCGAGAAATAAGAGATCCGCTCGATTCTCAAACCCACAAAATAAATTCACAAAAGACCGACAAATACGGTATACAACCACAGAATCGCCCACGGGAGTGGACACATAAATAGGAGAACCCAAGGACTCACAAGGGACATCCAGAAAATGAGAAAATAAGACCGAAACATAGGAATAAGTGGATCCTGGATCGAATAACACCGATGCCTTTCTCGCAAATACTGTAATAATACATGCGATCATGGCGTCTGAGGCCAGTGCATCTGATCTGGCCGAGGTAGCATAGAATCTAGCTGGAGCACCGGAAGGTTGAGCCCTGCCAGAATGAACAGGAGCTAGCTGACCTCCGGGCATAAATAGGGGCCGGCAGAGCTCCCCCTACCTGGCCTCCACCTATGGGACGACCTCTACCAGTCTGCCCTCCACCTCTGGGCGGACGAACTGCCGGTGCTGAATTTGTAGGCTGATAGATCTGCTGAACAGCCTTGCCCCGAAACGTGGGATAAGTCCTCCTCATATGGCTTGGATCCCCACAGTCATAACATCTGGCTGGTGGCATGGCATGTTGCCCTGAAGAAGGACCCTGGATAGCTAGGGGACGGTGAGAACTCTCTGGCATGGCACTGAAGTAAGGACTAGAAGACCCCTGATGACCAGAATACCCGCCTGAGGAACCCTGAATGGATGGTGGGTGGTAGGAACTCTTTAGCATGGCGCTGAAATAGAGCCTCACTGGAGCACCACAGGGAGGTGGTGGAGGAGCTGAATATGGAGGCCTGCTAGGCTGTCCTCTATCGAACTAACCTTCTACCTATGGCTGGGGAATCTCTGAAATATCCTGAAAATTTAGCCCTCTTATCCTTTTGACCCTGCTCTCTGCCTCTCGAACGATAACCCTCAATCAGGTGTGCTATCTCGACCACAAGCTGATAGGGAGTCCCCATCTCAACCTCTCGGGCCATGTTGGCCCTAATACCTAAGTGCAGCCCAGCTACAAATCTCTACACTCTCTCAGCATCCGTATGAAGTATCAAAAGGGCATAACGAGACAACTCAGAAAACCTGGGATCGTAGTCTGTCACTGATATTTTTCCCTGCTCCAGCTGCTCAAACTCATATCACAGCTCTTCCCTCTCGGAGCGTGGGATATACCTTTCCAGGAACAACTGAGTGAACTGCTCCCAAGTGATGGAAGGGGAAACTGCCGGTTTATCCAGGATATAGGACTGCCACCATCTGCGGGCCCTGCCCTCAAGCTAAAAAGTAGTAAAGTCCACTCCATGGGACTCCATTATCCTCATGTTGTGCAGTCTGTCCCTATACCTACCAATAAAGTCTTGGGCATCCTCGCCCTTCTCACCCCCGAAGATGGGAGGGTGCTATCGGGTCCATCTATCCAGTAACTTCTGTGGATCACCATCCGCACCTGGTCTGAGCTCAGGTGCTGCTGCTAATGGCTGGGCTCCACCCGCGGGCAGTGTACCCGGGGTATAATGTAATTTTGCTACCTGACCTGCAGCCTGGGCGGTAGGAGTCTAGGCCCCCCCTCCTGCCTGAGATGTTGTCGGATTTGCCGGAAATAAACCGGCCTGGGACATGGTGTCCATGAACCGCATCATACGGCCTATGATCTCTTTGAATCCTGGCGCCGTCATAAAGTCCACTGGAGCAGGACCTGTTGGGGGTAACTCACCCTTCTCCTCTATAGTAGGGTCCTCTTGTGGTGGTATGACTGGAATAGCTCGGGGACGCCCTCGTCCCCTAATTCGAGTTGGTGCCTTCCCCGGCCTTTGCCACGGCCTCGAACAACGGGGGTAGCGGCCCCTCCAGGGTCTGGAACATCGGATGCACGCGTCCTCACCATTTGTGAGAGAATAGAAGAATAAAATTTAGTAAACCATTGACTGCACGATAGAAAAAAAATAAGGAGAGGTTTTCCTAACACCCTATAGCCTCCCGAAGATAAGTACAGACGTCTCTATACCGATCCGCAAGACTCTACTAGGTTTTCCCGTGACTTGTGAGACCTACGTGAACCTAGTGCTCAGATACCATGTTGTTATGCACCAAAATCCTAACACAGGTCATGATGGCGCCCAACACTGGAGTCAGGCAAGCCAACAGTTGTTTACTAGTGAGATTATACTTATTTGTCATATCAAACCCACACATACTAAATTTTAAGCTTAGATCATTTAAGTAAAAGTGGATAAATTAACCAACTTAAGTAAATAAAGCCACAAGGATCATGAAACAATATATAAAATCCCAAAAATATAGAGTCTACTATATGTGTGCCAGGAACTAGTGTCACGAGTCCTACGAGCATACTAACAGAATATACAAAACATAATATACAATACATAAGAAAAAAAAAACTACATGGTGCTGCTGAGGATCGTCATGAGAAGCAGCTCACCGTGAAGTCGGGTCCAACTAAGATAAGAATCGAGCTCCGGTCTGATAACTAGATGCACCAGCCTTAGAACCTGTACAATTAAGTACAGAAGTGCACCATGAGTACATAAAGAAATGCGTACCCAGTGGGTATCCCACCTAACCTTGAAGAGGTAGTGACGATAGGTAGACGTGACACTAACTAGGGTCAACATTTCTAAATAACATGATTTACTAGGAACTAGGTAAGCATAACACTCGTAGAAATCAGAAAGATATAAATTATCAAGTATAGTTGTATTTACCTTTGCATGTCAAATTTCACTAGCAGATAATGTACTAAATTCCCTTTTTAACATGAACCAGTTTATACAATTAGAACAAATTCCCAGTAAATCATACAACACATAATAGGCCGGAAGCATACGGCCGAAACATCACGAAAATAAATGTGCACTGCCAAGGGGCGAACCGCTCAAACCATAGATGCATCTATTACCCCGCTCGTGAATCGAACATGCAATGCGATTGAAATAATAGTAGGGCTATTTCGCTCATGAATAATACATGTGACGCAGTGCCGCATATATACATAAAGTTATCAATTTTTAAGGAATTATCAGAGATTATTCTTTAAGGCAAGAACCTAAGCAATATATCATGGACCACAACTTCCTAATCTCATGCAAAATCAAGGATAATAAGCAACTCAAAATATGTTTAGGAATTCATGTAAGGCACATATAAGCATGCTCGTGAGTCCTAGAACTACCCAACATAACATAGTAGTAGCTACGCATGGACTCTCGTCACATCGTGCGTGCGCAGCCCCTGCAAATAAGGACATGCAATTGTTTATAGCACCTATGGGGACAATTCCCTCTTACAAGGTTAGAAAGGAGACTCACCTCGTGTCGAATCTATGCCCTGGACCAAAAACTCGCCCGAAACTCCAAACTCTACAACCAAGGACTCGAAACTAGCCAAATGTTATACAAAATCATCAATATATGCTCAAAGTATGGAAATTCTCCTACTACTAAGTGAACTTCTCCATTCTTGACGAAATCCTAAAATCCAACCCAAGGCCCGCATGCTCGGATTCAAAAAATTTTGAAGGAAACACTCACCCATAGCCTAAGGATCATTAATATACGATTTTTACTTGATTTCATAGCTAATTCACGGGGAAATTCTCAAATTGTTGAAAGTCGTAGGTTACTACCCAATTCTTGATTTTTCACTAATTTAGGTGATTAAATTCAACTAAGAATACATGCATTAAAAAGTCTTGAGATGAAATTTACTTACCTTTTAGGGGTTGGGTCGTGGAGTCCTTTTCTCAAGCTCTCAAAGTGTTTAATGGAGGAAAGAGTTAAGAAAATAATGAAAATCCCGTATTTAAGAAACACACTGTCTGACAGTGTTTCCGGACCTGCGGCTCGAAGTGGAGACCGCACTTGCAAATCCGCTCCTACGGAACTTTGTCCGCACCTACGAGAATTGACCTGACCGCTGGGGGTCACACCTGTGAGGCTGGGACCGAAGTGGTCCCGCACCTGCGACTGGGAAACCAACTCTGCGGTCAACACCAGAACAGGTGCACAAGTAGCTATTTCAGCTGGTTTTTGGCCTCGTGTGGTGTCCAGGAGGCGCCTGGGCCCACCCGAGCCCCTGCCCAAAATACCAACAAGTCCCAAATCATGATACGGACTCTCTCGAGCCTTCAGAACATCCAAAACTACACTAAAACTCAAAATCACACCTAAAAACCCCTAGAACCAAACTTAGGAACTTTTAGTTTTCTAGACTTCGCTAACAACGAGCCGAATCGACCTATACAAATCGAAATGACACCAAATTTTGCAGAAAAGTCATAAATGACATAACAGAACTATTCCTGCTATAGTAATTCCATCCGGATCTCGATATCGCAAGAAAAACATTCCAAACCATAATAGGAACTTAAGGAACTCTTATTTTAATATTGGGCACTGAAACGCTCCTGGGTCATCAGAAACCCATTCCGAACATATGCCCAGGTCCGGAATAATCATACGAAGCTACCAAAATTGTCGAAACTCGATTCAGAGGTCGTTTACCCAAAATGTTGACCGAAGTCAAACTTGGCCTTAAAGGCAAACCTTAAGGAACCAAGTGTTCCTCTGGCACTCTAAACACTTCTGACTCCCGGACCACCCGCCCTCCGAAGTCATAAATCACAATTATCTTCTATGGAAGGATTCATTTAGGAGAACGGGGTCTGATAACGCAAAATGACCAGTCGGGTCGTTACCATTGCGTCGTTCAGCAGTTTGAGGCCATGAGTAGCTTCGCTTCAGGTATTATGAGTTATACGCATGGCCGGAGTTTAATTCCAAGAGTTTGGAATTGATTTGTAAAGATTATTCTCGTTTTGGAAGCTTTAAGTTGGAGGAATTGACTAAGACTGGGTGTTTTTGAGTAAATAACCTCTGAGTCAGAATTTGAAGGTTCCAGCAGGTTTGTATCATAATTTCATGCTTGGGCATATGTTTGATTCGGGTTTGGACGACCCGGGAGCATTTTAGAGCATATTGTGGAAGTTAGCATTTTAGAAAAATTTCATAAATTTGGGTTGAAGTGAGTTTCAGTGTAATCAATGTCTTGGGATTCCGAGCCTGTGAATAGCTTTGAATGATGATTCTGGTATTAGGAGCACGATAGGAGGTAAATTCGGAGGTCCGTAGGTCATTTTTGAATCATTTGGCTAAAGTTAGAAATTTGAAGGTTTTTGAGAAGTTTGACAGGAAGTGGACTTTTGGATATCGGGGTCGGATTCTGATTCTGGAAGTTGGTGTAGGTTTAAAATGTCAAATGTGACGTGTGTGTAAAATTTGAGGTCAATTGGACGTGATTTGATAGGTTTAGGCATTAAATGTTGAAGTTAGAAGTTCTAAAGTTCATTAATCTTGAATTTGAGTGCGATTCATGCTTTTGGCGTTGTTTGATGTGATTTGAGGCCTCTAGCAGGTCCGTATTATGTTTTGGAACTAGTTGGTGTGATTGGACGGGGTCCCGGGGGCCTCGGATTGATTTCGGGTGGTTAACGAGTCGAAAATGGGATTTGAGGAAGGGTTGTTGCATCTTAGTATCTGGCGTGGTCGCACCTGCGTGAAGAGGGCCGCAGGGGCGAGCCCGCAGGAGCGGGAATGGACTCACAGAAGTGGATTTTGCTGGGGAAGGCGTGGTCCGCAGATGCAGTCGAGATCCGCAAAAGTGGGATCGCACCTGCGCGCGAGGAGCCGTAAATACAGAGTTGAGGGGTCTAGTGGAAGACCGCAGAAGCAGTGGTTGGTCCCCACCTGCGGAACCGCAGAGGCGGTCGAGTGTCTGTAGATGCAAAAATTGGGGCTAGGCGGTGTCCTTTTAAAATCGGGGTTTTTGGCTCATTTCTTTCATGGGAGCCAATTTTTGGAGCAACTTGGGAGTGCCATTTTCACCACCAGGCTTGAGGTAAGTGGTTAATGCTAGTTTTGGGTAATCACATGATTATTTATGGATTTGAACATGGAAAATTAGTGAAAACTTGGGGTTCTGGTAGAAAACCTAGGAATTTATATTTTTTGGATTTTTTCCACGAATTTGGGCATGGAATTGGGAATAAATTATATATTTGAGTTCGTGAGGTTTTGGGTAAAGTTATTTTTGAAAAATTTCGGAATCCGAGCACGTGGGCCCAAGGGTGATTTTTATTAACTTTTTGATCGTGGTTAGGAATTATTGTAAATTGGATTATAATAGGTAATTGAGTATATATTAGTGGGTTTGCATAATTCTTGGCTAGTTTTGGAGCGTTGTGTATTGATTTGAGTCATCGGAAGGGCGTGGAATGTCGGTTATAGAAATTCGTAGCGAGGTAAGTCTCATTTCTAACCTTGTAGGAGGGAACTTGTCCCATAGGTGAAATAATTGATTACGTGCTACTATTTGTAGGGGCTACGTACGCACGAGGTGACGAGAGTCTGTGCGTAGCTACTATTGTACTTAAGTCCGGGTAGTCTAGGACCCGAAAGCATGCTATACTTGAATTATTTGCATGCTTATTGACAATTTAAGTTACTTAAGTCACATCAAATTAGTAAATGAATTTTCTAAATAAGTTAAACTTTATTTTCCTGAATCGAGAAAAGAGAATTGACTTTCCCTTGGATAAGTGTTTCCTGATAAATTATTGATTGACTGTTTGAATGTGTGCATCTATGAGTACCTGCGTCGCATGTATGATTCGTGAGTGGGGTAACTCTATTATTTATAATTGACCACGTCACACATATGATTCGCGAGCGGGGTAACTCTATTATTTATAATTGACCGCGTCGCACGTATGATTTGCAAGCGGGGTAATAGATGCATCTATGGTTCACGTCGTTCAACCCTACGGCAGTGCACAGTTTACATTTATGCTAGACCGGGTCATATGACCTCGACATTACTTGTGCATGATATTTTCTGGGTACTTTCTGTAAATTGAACCATTTAATGGCCTGGAAATATAAGTTAACTGAAATAACAGAGACTAAAATTTGTCTATATGAAAGAAGTTGTTCCTTCCTGTCGTTATTTGTTAATTAATTAGGACAATCATTCTTAGTGTCACACTTGATTATGTTAATTTTACCTATAGTAAGTGTCAAAGTATACCTCTCATCATTACCTCTTCGAGGTTAGGCGGGATACTTACTGAGTACGCGTTGTTTTTCGTACTCATACTACACTGGCTGTGCATTTTTGTTGCACATGCACAAGTATATCTAGTGGCCTAGCTTGATGCAGTGGCATGGTTGATATGGAAAATTAGGTGAGTTTCAACCTCTCGAGACGACCCGCAGCCAGCAGAGTCTCCTTCAGAGTATTGTGTTGTATTTTCTTTACTGTCCCATTTGTATTCTGGACGGTTATTGTACGTCGTTTGTTTCCTGAAAATTACTCATGCACTTGTGATACCGGGTTCTAGGATGACTTTGGGATTTAATTATTATTTGAATTTGTTAAGACATCGGTATTTACTCAATAAAGTTCATTAATTGCTATTTGATGAAATGAAAGGAAATTATTTTCAAAACTACTAAAATAAAAATTTGAGAAACTTCTTGGGGTTGGCTTGCCTGACAGTGGTGTCCGGCACCATCACGCTTGTTAATGTATTTTGGTGCGTGATACCAAGGGCTTCAAAGAACCCAGAGCAATGCTCACACCCAAGGAACGTCGAGAAAAATTGGAATTCTGGTGGCCTTGGGTTTCAGCCGGCCAAGAGCCAAAGTAGAACAGAGAATAAACGAACAACAGAATGAAAACCCCAGCTTTTTGGTGGAAATTTTTTGCGATTCCGAATCATTCCCAAAGGGAATGGGGAGGGGTTTATATAGCAGTAACAATCGAGCAATAAACAAGGAAATAGAGTAATTTAAGCAATAAACAAGGAAAATAAGCACGCAAGTCCGTCTGAAATCCATTTAAGAGAGATTTGTAAACCTTAGTTTTCTAGGGAAAGTGAAAATCGGTAGAATCCATACAACAATTTAGGCAAGCACTTAGGTAACACACAAGATAACAACCAGTACCACAAGGGGTCAAATATGGAAAAAGTATGGCCATCGTATCCCATTATTTGTGGGATTAGGAGCGGGATTTGGGGAGGTGGCTATGGTTCTTCAGAGAAAGAAGGGGAGGTTGAGAGAGTATAGGGGCGGCGGGTTAGAGGGGATGGGTTCGGGTTTGATGGTGATGGGATAATTAAAAGGGGAGGATGAATAGGGGTCGTTGATCTTGAGAGATCTACGGCCAAGATTAAAAACTAGAATGGGGGGGTCATGGAGATAGGGCACCGACAGAGGTTTAGATTAGTGGGTCATTTGGTTTGGGCTAGGGCTGTTGGGATAACGTACTGGGCCAATTTTTGTCCGAAAATCTAATTAAAAATTGTGGGCTAGCTTTTAAAAATAGAAATTAAAAGAAAATTAAATATAATAAATAAGTAAATAAACATAAAAATGATACTTATGCGAATTAGTACTTCAAACAATAATAGGAGACTATAAAAAATTTAAGATATTATTTTGACTCTAAATGAAATATCAATTGCAACAAGAATGTGAATTATGTGCACTATTGAGAGATCCTTAGGCCATGACATGGTGTCTTCCGGCTATGCGGATGATACCATCAGACTATGATTCCTTTGGATAAAATGGCGATGTTTCCATCCCATGAGATGCAAAGACATGATGCGATGCGAAACAAGAGAGAGCTTAGTCTTGTATAAGATCGGGGCAAAGCTTAGTCCCGGGAAAGTAGAAAATAGTGCTAGGTTTCAAATATCATAACAGAGGTAGCATTTGGTATTATGCAAGGTTAAGGCAGATGCTTAGGCTTAGACAGTTAGGGAGGAATGCTTAGCCTCATGCAAGGAAAAGGAGACAGTGCTTAGTCTCAATACACGGGAACGGAGACACTGCTTAGTCTCATGTGATTTGGGAGACAATGCTTAGTTTCATGAAAGGAAAGGGAGAGCTTAAACTCATGCAATTAGGGAGGAAATGCTTAGCCTTGTGCATTGAGAGAAGACATGGCTTAGTCTCATGCTAGGGAAGACAAAGCTTAGCCTTATGAAATTAGGGAGACAATGCTTAACCTGATGCAAGGAGAGGAGATAGGGCTTAGTCTCATGCAAGGAAAGGCATAGCTTAGCCTAATAAAATTAGGGAGGCAATGCTTAGCCTCATGCAAGAAGAGAAGACATGGCTTAGTCTCATGCAAGGAAAAAGAGATAGTGCTTAGTATCATGAAATTAGGAGACAGTGCTTAGTCTCATGCAAGGAAAGGCAGAGTTTATCCTTATGCAATTAGGGAGGCAATTCTTAGCCTCATGCAAGAAGACGAGGTGGGGCTTATTCTCATGCAAGGAAAGGGAGACAGTGCTTAGTCTCATGGAAAGGAAGGAAATGAGTGATAGCAGAGGATTTATTAGTTGGAGATATGTTTGCGTTTGGCAACTTTGTCATTACGAAGATAGTGATATTTAAAAATATTCCTACTACGTCCATTGTGCCTGCATCTAAAGGAAAATTGTGAGTTTTGCGGGGAAGGTTTGTCCGTGCTTTCACCTTCTTGTTTTCCTTTTGCTCTTGTTTTGAGATCCTGTTCACATGGTCATGGGTAGCATATAGTTGTATTTTTTTTTAAAAAAAATCGAGACAATATGCGTGCATTTGATGAATGTAGTTAATTAAAAATACAGTAGTATGCAATATCATGTAAATTAGATGAACCAATGCCTGTGACACTTTAGAGACATTGCGCCTTCTTTGCATTAGAATTTTGAGGGTCCTCCTTAAAATTATACACCAGTTCAATAAGCAATTCTTTGGCCATTCTGCATATGAAGAAGTTGGATGGGCTTGCTCCTCCTCAAACTTCTGCCTCAGTTTCTGACCATGGTGGAAAATGAAGATTTTATTAGTTGTGACCGAACCCATAGGTTTGCCTACGTATACCATCTTAAACGTGAATCAGGTCAAGCATAGTTCAATTACACCAGATAAATAAATGTAAACAATCTAAACATAGTATCTCTTGACTGCGTCTGAGTTGATAAGCTTTGGCAAAATTTCTCCGTCTATTTATGCAAGTATGAGCGCTCCTCCTTTTAGTACTCTGTGAAACACGTAGGGCCCTTTCCAATTGGATGAAAACTTACCTTTGGCTTCATCTTTATGTGGGAAGATCCGCTTCAACACTAGCTGTCCAGGTGTGAACTTTCTAGGTCTGACCCTTTTCTTAAAAGCTCTGGACATTCTCTTCTAGTAAAGTTGACCATGGAATATTACATTCATTCATTTCCCGTCAATAAGAGATAATTGTTCATAGCGACTTATTATCCATTTTAGCGTCACTGAGTTCTGCCTCTTGTATAATTCTTAAAGAAGGAATTTCGACTTTGGCGGGAATGACAGCTTCAGTATCGTACACCAGCAAGTAAGGGGTTGCTCTGGTTGATGTGAAAATTGTGGTACGATACCCTAACAAGGCGAATGGTAATTTCTCGTTCCATTGCTTGTTGTTTTCTACCATCGTTCTCAATATTTTCTTGATATTCTTGTTTGCAGTCTCCATGGGTCCATTAATTTGAGGCATGTATGTTGTGGAATTCTTATGTTTGATCTTGAAGGTTTCACACATAGATTTCATTAAGTCACTGTTAAGGTTAGCAGCGTTGTCGGTGATGAAGATTCTGACACCCCGAATCGGCAAACAATACGGTACCTGACAAAATCTGCAACGACTTTCTTGGTTACAGCTTTGTAAGATGCAACCTCAACCAACTTTTTGAAGTAGTCTATGTCCACTAAAATTAACCTGTGTCCATTCGAAGCGGTGGGTTCAATCGGACCGATGACATGCATCCCCCAAATGGCAAAATACCAAGGTACACTTGTTGTATTGAGATCATTTGGTGGCACTCGTATAATATCTGCATACACTTGGCATTGATGACACTTTTGGACATACTTGATGCAGTCTGCTTCCATAGTCATCCAAAAATATCCTGATCTTAATATCTTCTTGGCCAAAACTAAACCGTCCATGTGTGGTCCGCAAGTTCCAGCATGTATCTCTTCGAGCAATTTGGAAGCTTCCTTGGCATCAACACACCGTAATAATCCTAGGTCTTGAGTCCTTCTGTATAGAATTCCTCCACTTATTAATAAATGGTTTGATAATCTTCGGACGGTGCATTTCTGAGTATGATTTGCATGCTCCGGATACTCTCCTTTTGCCAAGTATTATTTGATATCATGGAACCACGGATTCACATCCATTTCTTCTTCAACATGAGCACAATAAGCTGGACGATTATGGGTCCTTACTGGAATAGGGTCTATGAAATTCTTGTCCAGGTGTTGTATCATAGAGGATAGGGGGGCCAATGCGTCTGCGAACTCATTCTGGATTCTCGGAACATGTCTGAACTCTATCTTTATGATATTTTCATCAACTCTTCTACATAGTACATATATGGTAATGTTTTTGTATTCTTTGTAGCCCCCTCTCCTTGAACCTGATATAACAAAAGGTCTGAATCACCAACTACCAACAATTCCTAGATATTCATGTCAATGGTCAAATTAAGCCCCAAGATGCAAGTCTTGTATTCTGCCATGTTGTTTGTGCACGAAAATCTGAGTTTCACGTACACCGGATAATGTTGACTTATTTTTGACACCAAAATAGCTCTGATACCTACTCCTTTGAAATTTGCAGCCCCATCGAAGAACATTCTCCAACCATCGTAGGTTTCGACGATATCTTCCCCTGCAAATAATACTTCTTCATCGGGAAAATACGTTTTCAGTGGTTCGTATTCTCCTCCTAAAGTATTTTCATCCATTTGATTTGTTAATGTCTGTCCCTTGACCGCCTTTTGAGTTACATAGACGATGTCAAATTCACTCAATAGTATCTGCCATTTTGCCAACTTCCCCATAGGCATGGGTTTTTGTAAAATGTATTTCAAAGGATCCATCCTTGATATGAGATATGTGGTTTAGGCACAGAAGTAGTGCCTCAACTTCTGAGATATCCACGTTAGGGCACAACAGGTGCGTTCCAGAAAAAAATACCATGCTTCGTAGGGCGTGAACTTCTTACTCGGATAGTATATGGCCTGCTCCTTCCTCCCTGTCTCATCGTGTTGTTCCAAGACGCAACCGAAAGCTCCATTTAGTATGGACAGATAGAGTAGCAGAGGTCTACCAGGTTCCAGCGGGACCAGGACTGGTGGTGTAGACAAATATTCCTTGATTTTGTCAAAAGCTTTCTAGCATTCTTCAGTCCAACTTTTTGCGGCATCCTTCTTAAACATTTTGAAAATTGGCTCACAGATCACGGTTGATTGTGCTATGAAGCTGCTGATGTAATTGAGACGGCCCAAGAAGCTCATCACATCTTTCTTGTTTCTTGGAGGTGGCAAATTCCGGATAGCCTTAACCTTTGACAGATCCAACTCAATTCTTTGGCGGCTGACGATGAATCCTAACAATTTTCCAGCAGGGACCCCTAAAGAACATTTTGCGGAGTTCAATTTCAAATTATACCTTCGAAGCAAATCAAAGAACTTTCTCAAGTCTGCTATATGATTTGTACCTTCTTGGATTTGATGATAACATCGTCCACATATACTTCTATCTCCTTGTGTATCATGTCGTGGAAAATGGTTGTCATGGTTCTCATATAAGTAGCCCCAGCATTCTTTAGACCAAACGACATCATTTTATCGAAATACAATCCCCATGGAGTAATAAAGGATGTCTTCTCGGCATCTTCTTCATCCATCCAGATCTGATGATATCCCGTGAAGCAATCACGAAAAGACTAGAGTTCATGCTTGGCACAATTGTCGATCAATATGTGTATATTGGGTAACAGGAAATCATCTTTAGGACTTGCTCTATTTAAATCTCGATAGTCAACACATAATCTGACTTTACCATCCTTCTTCAGAACCGACACTATATTAGCCAACCAGGTTGGATATTCAACCACTTTGAGAACCTTATCTATGACCAACTTGGTCACCTCTTCTATAATTTTCAGACTCGTATCTAGCTTGAACGTTCTGAGCTTCTGTTTTACAGGCGGACACATCGGGTGGTAGGTAGTTTATGAGCCACTATAGATGTGCTCAAACCAGTCATATCATCATAAGACCACGCAAAAATATCTTCATACTCTTTCAGGAAATGAATGTACTCTTCTTTCTCTGATGGTGATAGGTGGATGCTTATGTGAGTTTCTTTGACTGTTTCAGAATTTCCCAAATTGACCATCTCGGTTTCGTCTAGATTGGACTTAGGCTTGTTCTCAAAATTTTCCACTTCTCTGACAATTTCCTCAAGTATTATATTATCTTCTTCTATTTCCTCTAAGTCACTATCGTTATGTTGCGTTGTCTAATTAAATGTCACAGTTGTTGGTTCATCAGGATAAGCAATAATAATGCTGTGGAGAGAAAATGTAAAGGATAATAATAAATACCAAAATAGCAAACCATTGATAAATACCAAAACGTCAAATAAAAGCAATTTTAACAATCCAAACAATTGTGTCAAAGCAAAATAACAAAATACTAAAAAGGGATGTCTTAAAAATGCCCATAAGAATTGTTTTCAAAATAAATTATACTAGCAGCCAGGCTACCCCGGAACTCGGCGGGCCCGTGACGGTATAGTTGTCCAATTCCTGAGAACAACTCCCTTCTCCATTGTCTAAATGACGAGGCCTTCCTCCTCCTCCTCCTCATCCTCCTCCTCCTCCTCAATTATTACTCTGCAATCCATATCTTCATGTTCCAAGAATAGATTCCTTAAGCCAGCTAGAACTTCATCTTCTTCAGATCCCCACATCATATCGGCCAGATGAAAGGATTGGCTAAAATGTGGTACCGGCTGCTGAAGAGGGTAATAAGGACCACGCCATGGTGGCGACCAATCATTATACTCCTTCCAGGTGTACTTATATCCAATTCCAAAGGTTATGTCATGACGCTTTAGCTGTATTGGTTTGGCAATACCCTGGAGATTCTTACCGAGCCCCCTACCAGGTTCATATCCTGCCCATGCTAATATGCTCTCTATTTTTCTACTCTACCATTTATCTTTCTCAGTCGCGTGACACGCTCAACGCGATAATATGTATCTCCACCCAACTTCCTTTTATTCTCAACAACCGGAACAGTCTAATTGGTGTAAATAGGATTAATCCTGTCTTCATGGATGATCATTTCCTGATGGTTCCATTCAAACTTCACATCCTAATCCAGAGTAGAAGCTACTGCCCTAGCAGCGTGTATCCAAGGTCTTCCCAACAATAAATTTTATATGGCGGATATGTCCAACACTTGAAATTCAACATCAAACCAAGTCAGGCCCATTTGTAAACGGAGGTTGGTATCCCCAATCGTGGCCCTTTAAGACCCATCAAATGCTTTCACGTTCATACTCCCTGCTTGTATCTCATGAAAACCTTTTACCCAACCTTTTCAAAGTGGTGAAGGGAGAGATGTTTAGACTTGAACCCCTATCTATCAAGACCCTGGCAATGAATTTGTCTTCGCACTGCACTGTGATATGTAGTGCCCTGTTGTGACTCAACCCTTCTAGCGGCAGCTGATCTTCATGGAAAGTGATCTTATGTGTTTCCAATACTTGTCCTACCATATTGGCCATCTCCCCACTGGTAATGTTATTGGGTACATAAGCTCATTCAACACTTTTGTAAATGCATTCCTATGCACATCGAAATTTCGTAGTAGTGATCTAATAGATATCTGAGCAGGGGTTTTGTTCAGATGATCAACAACAGAATACTCTCTTTCTTGCACCTTTCTCCAAATATCATCCGAGCCAATTTCAATGATAGGTGGCTCGGAAGCGACTTCATTACTTGTTCCTCCCAAATTTTAGGGTGTATAAACCATGCTAGTTCTGGTTATGCCTTGCATTGCACCTGTTTCCTCCATTTATCCATTTCTTTTTCTTTCCTTCATGCTTCTGCAGCATATTCCCATGGTATAGTATTGGACTTAACGGACGTGAAGGTGCTAACTTCACAATGAAGGGTGTGGTCACGTCTACGTCGAACAGAGTTGGTGCGAGTGAGGGCATTGTTGCTTCAACCTCAATCAATGACTGAATCAGTACCACAATAGATGTGAGAGTGACTGGAGGTATTTTAGGATTATCCCCTTCACGAATAAGCCCAATTGACCCTTCCGGATCCCATTCTTCGTTGGAAACTATCATATTTACCCCCTTGACCCTATGATCTGTGAGAGGATTGTTGCGGACATTAGGTACAACCTCTTTTGCTTGTATAACCTTAGTTTTAATTAACGTCTGGATCTTATCCTTCAAAGTGCGACATTCATCAATAGTATGACCCTTCATGCCCGAGTGGTAGGCACATATTTTGTTTGGGTTAATCCACTAGGAGGCATTTCCATGGCAACAATAGGAATAGGAGAGACGTAACGGGCAGCCTTCAGTCTCTTGTACAGATGGTCGATAGGTTCAACAATCGGGGTGTATTGTCTGGGCAGTCTTCGATCGAAATTTGGTCTAGGTGTTTGGTAATTTTGGCGGGCTGGTGGTGAGTGGTAGTATGTTGGCTAAGTGTTATAAGTATGTTAAATGGAGGCGGGTTGTTGATATCTAGGAGGTGAAGGCTGATATGTGGGTGGGGGTGTTTGGTATGTGAGAGGAGACTTCGGACCTTGGGCCACCATCATTGCCCCTAATTGTTTCTTCTTAGAAATACTTCTTGACAGCAAGGCTTTGTTTGTAGCCTGGAGTGCTTCAAAATTTTTTACCATTCCGCTCTTAATCCCTTCCTCTATTCTTTATCTCAATTTGATGATGTCAGAAAATTTATGGTTCTCAATAACCATCACTCTCTCATATTACTACGGATCTTCAGCTCGGACAAAGAACTTATTCATCTGTTCTTCTTCCAGTGCTGGTCTTACTTTTGCAGCTTCCGACCTCCACCGAGTATCATACTCATGGAAAGTTTTTGTTGGTTTCTTCTTAAGATTCTGAATGTAGAAGACGTCTGGCGCATTTTCTGTATTGAACCTTTACCCAGTTAACCCATTTCTTTGGGTTTTGATTGATGTACTAGGACAGGGCGTCGCCAGTGATGCTCCTCATGAAAAACTCCATGCGAATTCTCTCATCTTTACCAACCTCAATGAGATTTTCACAATATGTTCTCAAATGTACCTTCGAATTACCTGTCCCGTCAAACATTTCATACTTAGGAGGTATGTAACCTTTGGCAGTTCTATGTTCGGCTGAATATACAAATCCTCATAATTCAAACCCTCGACGCCTTTACCACCTTCGACACCTTAGACTGGGCTAGTAAGCTTCTTGAGTTCCTCCTCCATGTTCTTGATGAGCAGGTCCTTCTCGGCAGACTCCGATGTATACTGGGTCAGTTGTGAGTGTGGGGTAAGGTTTCCACGTATATAGGGTTAATTTGATAGACTCTAGGAATTTGGGCGTAGTGGTGGTCGTTGGTTGAGTTTTGGGGATCAGGTGTGGGTTGTAGTGCATTTTGAGGTGTGTGATAGGTGGTGGTTTGTGGATAGTGGGTCAGATAATGGTGGTTTTATTGGAGGAGTCAGCACTGGTGGAGGATTGGGATTTTGAGGAGGCGCGTGGCATATTGATGAGGTGCAGGAGGATTTTGTGGGTGCTGTTTTTGTGTGTTCTGGAGAGGTGCTGGGTTTTGGGCGTTTTGTTGATTGATGTCGGGAACATTCAGGGTAAGGGAAAGGTTTGCCAAGTTCCGAACCCGCTAAAGTTCCCCTTGTAACTCCAGTATTTTCAATTCTATCCGTTAGACTAAGTTGTTCTATGCCAGAGTACTCCGACCATCCGAAGTTTCGACATTCTCTACATGTGTAGCATTGTCTTTCCTGATACCACTCATATCGTCCATTTTAGCTTTTCCTTTGTTTTTGGGATCACTTGGAGGAGGAGGAGGACCTCGAGATATGGTATGATATGCTGATGATGACAGTATATATTTGGAGAAAATTGATGCCAATAACTGCATCATTTCATTAATATGATAAATGGACCAAATCTCTACTAAAACGACAATAATTATAAAAGTAAGTAATGGCATTTGCCTTATTAAAACCAAATCTAAAGCTAGTCTAAAAAGAAAATAAAACATTATTCCTCATCTTTACCTCAAGCTCCATCAAACCCTGATCCAAATATTCCAACCTCTCTATTGATTTAGTAGCGATTCATTTCTACTCGTTGATTTCTTCCATGTCCACTTTATGTTGTTCCAAATGCCTGGCCTCAGGCTCGAAAACCCTTTTGCGCAACATCCTGTATTTGACTTGTGCTTCAGCAGTGTCGTCTATGACCATATTCCTCAAATTAACCCTGGCTTGACATCTCTCGCTATATCATCTACCAACCATGATGGATAGAAGTACACATGACTAGCATGATAACGATCTGGCTAGATGGTATCTTTCTCCATAATGACTTTTGATGCAACATATGTTATGCCTCGAACTTGAATGGAAAAGTGTTCCCCTTGATGTCTTCTTTATATTGAATCATGTTGGAAACTCGAGGTATAACCTGCTTTCTCCCAGCTTGCCTCATAACCCTTATAGGAGCATAAGGATAGATCCCTCTCAATCCGATTAGCACTAGATGAGGAGTCTCTCTCGACCTGATGATGAAATTGCTACTACAGAACCATTCGAACATCCAATGCACCTTTTCATCAGTCAGATTGCTGAAGAAATGTACCCAATTCATAGCGTTTCCCGGTTGCAACCCAATTGACAGTATTCACCTCTCTGAAAGTGTTCTAACGGCCATACCTGCAACAACAAATTGCAACCCTCGAAGTGCCCATACTCCTTTTTGCAACAGTCTAAGGCCCGGTACATCTCAACCAAGAGCATAGGGACAATGGTATAAGTCTTCTTTTTCCCTCAATTCCCTATATTAAAGTCCTAGAGACCATATCTAGGAGGGTTTGGATCCTTTCTCCCTTCATCGGAAGTATCACCATCCCCAGAAAATAGACAATGAATACAAAAACCGGCTGTGCGTCCAACCCAAAAAAGTGATGGACAGTTCGTCATGGTAAAGTCGATATGACTTGTTGTGCCCATAATGATTACAAAGGAACTCAAATGGTATATAAGACTTCTTCATATAGAGTAACTCATCGTTTCTCTTGAAACCCATCATTTTCAGGAAACCTCGGGAAGTGCGATTTTCCGGTACCAATAAACTAGGGTTATCCCATGGAATTCCAGTGAAGCCTCCTATTTCCTCTAAAATAGGAGTCATTTATATGTCGCCAAAATGGAAGACGACTCTCTTCTCACCCCAAAACATGGTGGCAGCCTCAATTAATGCATTGTTTGGCTGAATGTCAATAAAGAGGGTATGTTCCCGAGAACTCTTTTTACATGGTTTTTGTCGCTTGGTGAGATATTTTTCCACCAATACAGCAGCAAAGGTGGGATATTTTGAACCATGCCAAACCTGGGGATTTCGTGCCTCATTTGTGCAAAACAAAGAAAATTATCCCTTTCCCCCTCCGAATTTGACCATTTACACATTAATGATTAGCATACCGACATGTTTTCTCAAAATAATGCACATATCGTGATAGTGTCCATTGGGATTATGGAAATCCTGGCGGACTTTGGACAAGGTTTGACTAAGCAAGTTATTGCGCGGACAACGCTCTAACCCATGCTAGGTTTGGCCATGATGCATGCATAGTTAATATTAGAGTAGGGTTTCTAGAAGAGTCTATACCGGTATCCTCAAGCGAACAACTTGATAAGGAAAGGCGCGAAACTGTCTACTGAACCACTGATCAACTAGTTTAACCGCAAATAAGCCTTTCAAAAATTTAAAGGGTGTTTTCGGAAGAGCGCGGACACTCATCAAGTGCCGATATGGTATTAATTGGGCATGAGTGAAATATGATGTGGAGCATGCTTTATGCAAAGATAAACAACACATTGTCAAATACTTTGCATGATGAAAACCGTAAATGCAATATTAAAATGAAGCATAAAGACATGAAAAGAAAGGAACACAAGAAGAAGTTAGTTCGTGCAATGTGGAAGTTGTAATAAAGTAAGCGAGGGAGTAAGGGTGGGGAGAGACATGATGTAGAGATTTAAAAAAAAAAGACTTGGAGCAAATAATTACGACTAGAAAAAAGGAAAATGCATGTTATAGCCAATTTGAGCAGGGATTTGCATATTAATGCGAATTCAAAAGAGAGAATAGGGGAAGGGGTGTGCATGCATCAATAAAAGGGAAATGGGAGCGGGATATTCGTGTAACATTAAAAATAATAAAAGCTTAAGGAAACACGTTTATCAGGGAAGACTAATTCATAATATTTCGGAACTCCCTCAAGATGGGGTGCTAATCGTATTATTTAGCGGACACAGACTACCATCTCCTGCTACCCGATTACTATCTTTAGTTGAAACTGATTTTAAACATGTAGCTCCTATAGGCATGCTATCTATTGAGCATATTAAGGAGCAGTCATTAGCAATATTTCCTATAGGCATGTTATCTAGCAACACATATCAGCACACATAAGAATACAGACAATACCTATGAATTGACAACATACTAATTACGTGAGTGTGCGATTCCCTAATGATATGATTTATAATAGTGCACAAATAGATTCACATATAACCAAATAGATCACACAAATCCTATGAACATGCTTTCTACCCTTTTCATGCAAGTATTAGGAGACACTCGTTTCCCAATTTCACTATTACCCCAATTGTTATTACAGAATTATTACAGGCCCAATAATAAAATTAGAAAGTGATACAAATAAATATAGTAGGCCCAAGACGGGCCTTAAAGGTACCCAGCCCTTACAGGCCTTCAACTTTGTCTCCAAACAACAATCGAACTCACATAGTAGTATTGAACGTATATAGACTGAATATCTTTTACAATTAGAGATTTGAACCATTTTGGTTCGATTTTGGAAGAGATTTACTTTCCATATTTATTCAAGCACTTAGGTACCACCACAAGAGAACAACCAGCACTACAAGGGGTCAAATACGGCAAGAGTATGGCCATCAGATCCCATTATCAGTGGGATTAGGAGACAAATTTAGAGGGGAGGCGGATAGGGTTCTCCAGAGAAAGAAGGGGAGGTTAAGAGATTTTAGGGGCAGCGGGTTATAAGGAGTGGGTTACGGTTTAGGGGTGATGGGATAATTAAAAGGGGAGGATGAATAGGGGTCGTTGATCTCGAGTGATCAACGGTCAAGATTAGAAATTAGGACGGGGCGGGTCATGAAGATGGGGCACCGACCGGGTTTTAGATTAGTGGGTCATTTGGTTTGGGCTGGGACTGTTGGACTAAGGTATTGGGCCAATTTTGGTCCGAAAATCTAATTAAAAATTGGGCTAGCTTTTAAAAATATAAATTAAAAGGCAAAAAATTAAAATAAATAAGTAAATAAATATAAAAATGCTACTTATGCAAATTAGTAATTTAAACAATAATAGGAGACTATAGAAAATGTAAGATATTATTTTGACCCTAAATGAAATATCAATTTCAACAAGAATGCAAAATGTAGGCTATTACTGCATATTTTTGCAAATAGCCTAAAAATACCATTGTAATTATGTAAAAAATGGGGTAATAATATTTCAAAACTGTATTAGGGATGAAAATAATAATTTTAAGTTATTAAGTCATCACAAATAATTTAAAGGATAGTTACTAGATATTTATATGATAAAAATGTAAAAAGAAATTAATTTTGAACTTTAAAAAATTATGGAAAATTATTAGAAAATGCTTGTATAGGTTTGTAAACTAAATGATGATGCAAATATGCTATTTTAAAAGTATATACATTTTAAAAATATGAGGACAAAATTGAGTAGCAACATTCAACATCCCAAAAGGTCCCCAAGGCATTGCTGACTGTGAGGATGACTCTGGTCCACCAACAATGATGACTTTCCTCTTCTTGCTCTTGACTGTACTACCCTCGTCCATTACTCTCAACAGATTAAAGGGTTTTTCGGCAAACAACCAATGATCGGTATTGCGCACCTCAACCTTGGGTTGTCGTCTTGCAAGTATTCTCTCAGCTCCCGCAAGATATAATGGCCTACATTCACAGGAGTGTCGTCTAGAAGATATGCAATGATCAAGGCTCTGGATGAGACATCTGAAATATTTCCACATGGTGATACCCTGTTGCAGAGGATGTAGAGCCATATTTTATCTTCCGATGTGAAGTCGATTGACTTCAAAACCCCTTCGCTTGTTGGCCCATTTTGCTCTCATGCTTGCGGGATAGTGTTTTTCTAGCTCTAGCTAGAGTGGATGGTCAGCAATACCGAGTATGTCATTAATCTGCTCAGTCCCAAACCTCACTGTCTTGCCCCTTATGGTGAGTTGTGGGTCGCGAAGTTTGTACGTTTAATATTAGCGTAAAATTCACGAACCCACCCCTCATTGGCTTTGCACAAAGTAGAAAAAAGCACGATTGGCCGGAGGTTTGTATACGGCCATAAAATTCTGGGAGTAGCTCGCCCAATTTCTCCTTGGCGATTCCCTTTTCGAGCACTATCTTTTTTGTTAGGAGGTTGTCATAATACGGTGGCGACAATTCGCAGACATGAAACGTGACAGGTCAAATTGTTCCTCCACAGCCTCCTCCTCAATTTCATGATCAAGTGTAGCATTGTTGTTCATGTTCGGGTCAATTTTAGCGCAAAGTGCCTTCAAAAAACCAAAAAAGTGTTGTCGCGCCCCCTTTTTCCTCTCCTTTCGGATCAGTCAGGGTTTTCGACATTATTGGGACAACTCATTTCCTTTTGGGAAAAAGGATGTAAGGAATTTGAAGAGTCTCCACCTAACGAATTAAGGTGTGTTAGGGCACCTATTACGGGTCATTTATAACACTAATCGTATAACCAAAGATTGGGTAAGGGCTTGAAGTTACTTCAAGGGAAGGTGTCAGGCACCCCCTCGAAATCCGCAACGGTGGGTCCTGACCAAACTTACTTTGTTAATTAGTCAAGTGAAAATAAGAAGTCTAAGCACACATATGTAAGTGGAATAAGGTTTTAACAGATAAGCAGTCTAAGCACACATATGTAATTGGGATAAAGGGGTCCTAAGTTGTTTATCCTATAGGATCATATCAATGCAATGCCCGGTAATCACTCCTCAATGAGAGGGGCTACACGTTGCATTAGCTCACAATTCATCGTATCCTTTTACCACCAATTATCCCACACCTTAGTGGTTATTAAGTGTGTTTTATTAACGAACTATAAGCGTGCTATTACCTATCCCCTTCCTTGTGGTCCTGGAGGAGTTTTAGGACCTCTAAATCTGGGACATTCTAGACAACCCCTAAGGTATTCAAAAGGGAAAAATCTAGGCGATAAACAAATAACAAGTAGGACAAGCAGATAGGTGAAGAAGCAATTAAGAGGCTCATGTTTACCTCCACATGTAATGCAAATAAACAGCACGTCTCAAACACAGATTCAGGTAATTTTTTTTAAGAAAAAAGAGAATCCTAGGACAGGATGTCTAGGTGAACATTAACACACTAAATATGCAACAATGTTTCACAAACTCAATGGCAAGGTCCTAATCAGTTTGCCTATTGATTTTAAGTCCTGTAAAACTTAGCAGTGAACAAACAATACAGTTTCCAATTTTATATAAGGAGATTAATTACATAAGGCTTGCTTGGGCATGGGATTATACGCGATCACAGTTACAGGAGCTATTTAAACAATTTGAGATTATTCAACTTATGGGCATGCTAATCTAGGTGACATGGATTTTAACAAGCGATTTATCAACTTATGCTTAGAGACAAGATACTTAAAGAAATGCGTGAGGCTGTTTTAAACCTTTTCATAGACAGTTGTTTATTTAATCGAAAAAAATATGGTTCAAACAAATGCAAACAGAGTTCCTAAGAACATGGTATCTAATGCATACATGAATGACAATTTTTATTAAGATTATTTATTAACCTAGTAGCAGGATGTCTAGATGGCAATACTTGTGCAAAATTAAAGCATGGAATAGTGATATAAGGTATGCTGAAGCAATAAACGTGAGGATCCTAAGAACACGATATCTGATGCACAGGTTTAACATGGTTTGAATGCAAATAGACATAGTATCCCTTGAACATGATTGCTAAAATAGATTTGCATAATATATAGACTAGGAACATAATCTCTACCCTGTATTACCCACGGTATCATATAACTACCCTCCCCTTTTCACTAGTTACCCCAATATCTGTTTACAAATAATTATTACAGACCAATGATTGAATAAACTACATAAATAAAAATATAAATTAAGACAAACCTGGGAATCCCAAGACTTCAGTAGTCTCAAATGCCAAGGGTTTCATATCCAAATTCATGTCCAGGTGTGTCAAAGTTCCCTAAGGACCTCAAGGATCCCGAGCAGTGCTCACACCCACACTTTTTCACAATAAGGATTGAGTATGTGCAGTGTGAAAAGGCCAGTCCCAGTGTGCCAGAGTTCAAAGGAATCTCACGAGGTCCCAAGGCAGTACATACACTGGAGGGGTAGAACCTATGGACTTCAGAGTGAAGTGAGAGTGCTTAACATAGTTGTGAAAAGGCTTTGGCAAGAAAACGGTATAGAGATGACTCTAGAAGTGAAAAGGTTTTCTGAAATAGGACCTAGTTTAGTGGTAAAACAGTTTGAGAAAAGTATTAAAACACTTTTGAAATCAGAACACAAATCAATTGGTCTTAGAACAACCAGATTCAAGAATACTTAGCAAACAGATTCCAAACAGTGATAGAGGGGTCGGGGACACATAGAATACACATCAATGTATAGTGAAACATATAAACAGCGAGATGCACAGAGTTCTCAAGATCTCTATAGGATTAATAAGTTAGTTATAAATGTAAGTGATTTAGACATAGAGCAAAGATTACAGTAAGCCATGTTGAAAACACATAAATACTGGACAGGATTAAGCACACAACTAGAGTTACCTTGTTAGACTAGATAACATAGCATGATCTTATCGGTAAAGGAAAATAGGCAGGAACTTAAATGATTAGCCTAGTCAAACATCACACAAGTATTCATAGTAAAAACATATTGATCACATACTGAACAAAACAAGATTTAGACATCATAGATAAAGTAGTAGACAGGGAATTATAGTTTAGACATGCTAATCACATATTGAACAAGATACTGTTAGGCATGCTAAGTAAGATAGTAAACAGGAACAAGGATGGAACTCATAACTGATGAATTAAAGCAGTGATGAAACACATAGGGTTTAGATTTTGAAAATTAATCAGGAACATACCAGTTAGGAAAAGAGAACAGATAATGCAAAACAGATGTTGTCCAATATCTAGCCTTGGCTTACAACCGGCTAGACCAATGAATATCACAAGTAGCAGAGAAGAATAGAGAGCTTTTAGAGTGTAAGTGTATTGGTGAACTAATGTTTGTGTCTTTTTCTCTTCTTTTTTTTGTGAACCAATATTCCTGTATTTTTTCTTTTTTAGAAGTGAGAATAGAGGAGAGTATATATAGCAGTTTAGAAGCAGGGAATAATAAGGTAAAAGAAATCAACACTCAACAATTAAGGAACTCACATAACCAATTACACACAAAATCCGCATAGTCTTCCCTTAATTAAGGGTAACTACTCAACGGTAAAGGACTGGAGTCATATTAAGGAAAGAAATCAAATCAGACTTAAGTAAAGAGGGAGCAATTAGGGGTTCAATTAAGGAAATAATCGTGCAAGGAATCAGTAAATATTACAGGCAATAAAATAAGGCAAGAAGACTAATTAAGGACATAAACAAGGAAATAATCAAGAATCATGCACATGAATTTCTAACAGAGCGAATCACTCAACAACTATGGAAAGAATATCGATTTTCATAAACAAAATAGGCTGAGTAAAACTTTATGAACACAGAGAAATTAGACGGAAAATAATTCAAAACCCCTAATAGAGATTAATTAGGATAAAAATCACAAATCAAGGAATTTGACTAAGGAAAAGCGCGTAAGTCAAAATACAGAATGAATCAATACGACTAGTAACATTGAAAAACTGAGAATCGAAACAAAACATCAGACAGTTCGAGTTTTCACATAAATCGACTAAGGCTTAGGCAACCATAGCATAAATCAGACAAGAACACTTTAGAATAAACGATTAAACATTTAAATATCATAAAACCCTTTGAGAAGATGACTTATAGTAAACCTTAGTTTAGGAAAAACACGAAATCAGTTGAAACCAGAAAACTTTCAAGGAAAACATGTGAGAGTTCTTTGATTCGTCTCAGATCTGAGAAGATCGGAGATAAAAACTAGGGTTTTTTTAGAAAGAGCAACAGAGACGAGAACATAGGCTTAGAATACCATGAATTCGTAACAAAAAATAAGAAAGATTCTTACTCAAGGTCGAGCAAATATCCTAAAATAGGAAAGAAATCCAAAGGTGCAAACCAAAACCGCCTAGGTTCCTTGAGATCCTCTCAGGGATCTAAAAAATCCAAAGAGCCATAGTGAGTAGGCGTCCAAGATAGGCCTGAGAAGGCATAGAAATATCACTGGATGGAGAGATATGCTGGTGACGATGCTTGACAAATAGGTTTTAGGTAGAAACAGTTGATATAGAAGAGAGAGGGTGACGACGGGTGAGAAAATGGAAAATGAGAGGGTTTTGGGGAGGTCATTAGGTTTAATTAAGGAAGTGGGGACCTGGACCGTTGATCAAAAATGATCAACGGACAGGATTAGATGGGGTATTGGGTTGGGGCGGATTAAGGTTTGGGCCTAAGGGATTGGGCTACATTAAAAAAAGTTTGGGCTGGTTAGAGAGGTCAAGGCTGAGTAATAAAGGGACTATTTATTAAATACCCAAATAATTGAATAAAAATTAATTTATAAAATAATTAAAAAATTAGTTTCATGCATAGAAATGTTTTAAAATAATTATTAAATATTTTAAAAACACAATGGATAATTTTTTAGTAAAATAATGCAATAATGTATGCATGGGCTACAATTGCAAAGTCATTGCAATTGTAACCAAAAGTGTCAATTGGCCATTTATGAAATGATTTGGACTTAATAGGATCATAAATAGTAATATTAAATCGAGAATTGTTTTAAAAATATTTTGTGATTCAATTTTGTAATTATTTATATGAATAAAATACTAAGTTAAATTAATTTAAAAAAATATAGAAATTATAGAAAAATACCAATTGATGTTGATGCATAGTTTAAAGGCATATATACATTTTAAAATAATTTTGGGAAAAATTGGATATCAACAAACGTTAGTCGGGTAGTAGAATCATGTTAGGCAGTTAAAAACAAAGCAATTAGGCCAAAGAATATAGTCAAAGGGGCCCCGGAAGCTCCAGTTGCAAAGCTACTAGATTTGCAAATTCTGCCAGTTTCCGCACCTGCGGAAAAATCATCACAGGTGCGGTCCCGCTTCTGCGGCTTTGCCCATCTCCCTAGAAATCGCACATGCGGAACAGTCAACGCAGAGCGAGGCTGCATCTGTGACACTTTTTCTGCTTTTGCGATGTTCATCAAAGGGTTCAAAAGCACATAATTTTTTCGACTCTTTTCTCTTCTAGCATGATTTTAACACATAATTTATACTCAATAATTCTAATTTGGTGTACTACATGAACCTATGATTCTATTAAGACTGATTTTGTGGTACTTAGCAAATAATTTTCTTTTGGACAATTCGTCGAACACATTGCAAGCAGTGAGAATTTATGCTTCTTCACACAAATTTGGGTAGTCAGGTTTCCCCCAAAATTATTGTTCAACAACAACAAAACACAATACATACTCTCAACCAATATCCCTCACTCTCAAAACTAAAATTGATAATAAAAAAGAATGTGGGGAAAACGGGCTTGTTGGAAATGAAAAAAAAAATAGTGGAGATGAAGAAGAAGAAACAGAGATGAAGAAGAAAAGGTAACAGTAGAGGATAGGAGTAAAAAAGAGACATGATACCTGTGTGGTCTTATGCTTGAGAACTCAAGTGTGAGCAGCGATGAAGAGAAGTAGCGTGAGAGAGGAGAGGGAGTTTTGGGGAAAAATTAGAGTTTCACCTGTCTGAAGAAAGGTTTTAAAATTTACTCGTTCGACCGCTTCTACGGTTGTTTAAGCACTTTTGCATCTGCCAAACCGCTTCTGCGATATTTGCCGATTCAGCGCTTATTTAAGCGATTTTGCGTGGCCGCTTCTGCGATGATTGTTCCGCAGATGCGGTTTCACCAGATGTTTGGTGCACAAGTTTTTCACCCCCTATTTTTGCGCACTCCATCACCTCAAACTTCTCAATCCAACTCCAAAAAATCTTAAACTTGGCATATTGGTAAAAAATAATATACTAAACTATTCTAAAATAAAATAAAAAATTACTAAAAATTTTGAAAATGATAGGTTGCCTCCCACCAAGCATCGCATTTAACGTCGTGGCACGATGAAGATCAATTTTATCACTTTTCTCGCCACTTGGATGATATGAATTGGGCACCTATTGGAGTTAAGCTTGTGACCACGAGCGGTGGGAGTGTTAAGTAGACTATCAAACTATACTTTAATTTCTTCATTTTATGTTTCTTGGCTTTCATGTGAGAATGTCATTTTGCCTTCTTGTTCCCTCAAATTGTAAGATGTATGGCCTTTTCCTTTACTCCTCCAACCCTTCATTGAATCGTGTAGTTCAATTCCCATATCACCAAACAATTATAATATTGAGAAATGCTTCGTATGTGACCTCTAGCCTCCAAAGTACAATTCTTCCTGGATTTTGACATCCTCTTGGTCCCACGAACTAGAGTCTTTTTCAACCATATCTTCAAATTTTTCAGGTGACTCTAATTCCATATTTTTCTCGGCATCACTAACAAGCATGGAGTCGGTTGGCGGATGTTCTATTCTTTATTCCTTAAATTAAAGCTCACTTTCTTCCTCGGAGTTGGACTATTCTTGACCTCTTTCCACACTTTGAAATTGATAGGCATAATGATCCTCAGTCAATGATTTCATTTGATCTTCCAAAGTGCGGATAGTCTCATCATTTTGATGTAGTGCTAGTTTTAAGTCCTCGAGTGCCAAGCTTTGCTTCTCCTCATTTTCAAGAATGGCCTCCAACATGAGCATCATCCTCTCGTTTTTAGCATTTGAGAGTTATTCTTGGTTTTGATCAAGTGCCAAGGAAAGATTTTCAGCTTCCACATCTACGGAAGGTTCTTGGATATCATTCACTTCCGAGGCTTTTTGAACCTCTAAAGCTTCAATCATTTCTCCCATTTGTGAGTGCAACCTTTCAAGCGCCAAATCATTTTGGCGGCTATTTTCCAAAAGCTCCTCCAAGACATTTTGCTTTTTGTTTCCTCCTTAAAGTAGGCATTCTGACATGAAATTGAACTCTCCATTTTGATCATGCTCAATTTCTTCCACTTCCATATCCCTATAATTTTCATCACAAAAAGTAGAATCATCATAGCGATGACTTGGGAAAGGGAAGGACAAATAAGCACAATTCTACCAAAGACCATTTTGACGACCACACTTATCACGAATACTCAACTCATGGGTTTGACATTGTGCGCACAATCCGCTCCCAGGAGAATTTAAACAATTTTATCATGAGTGTGGTCCTCCACAATAAGGACAAGGGTCATCAAAGTATGAACAACTACCATCCGACCTATTTTTATTATATAATGCCATTATTTTTTTAAAACTAAGAAAATAAAAGATAAAACAAATAAGACGATCAATCTCTCTAGTCTCTCAGGCTCTCGGAAATCAAGAAAACAACCCAAACAGTAATAATATGATGTATCAATCAAGAATAGTAGAGACTGAGATGTGATATGCAAATGAAGACTAGGTCTGAGTACAAATAACGTATAGTAGCTAATTATACCTATAACACGACCTTTGTGGGTCAAAGAACTACCAATACATGGCAAACATGATCTATAACAAGATTCATAGTCAATTTTCTAAAGCACATGAAGATCATATAACTAACAACAAGTTTGTTCAAATTTTGAGTTTCACGAAATGGACCAAGTCCCAATTCCCACGGTTCACGGTCACATTCCCATCACCTAACATGTGTGTCACCTCCAAACGATCACATGATACAAAAATCCGAGGTTTCATACTCTCAGGACCACATTTAAAATTGTTACTTACCTCAATCCGAGTAAAACTCTAATCCAAAATGGCTTTGCCTCTCAAATCGTTCTCAACACGTCCTAAATCTAGCCACAAGAAGTAAAATATTATTAATATAGGCTAAATAGGTCAATTCCACAAGAATAATACTAAATTATAGCAAAAAAAATCCCAAATCGGCTCAAATCGGCCCCCGGGCCTACATCTCACAATCCGACAAAAGTCATAAAATCCGAAAGAAAATTCACTTACGAGTCTAGCCATATAAATTTTACCAAAATTCGACATCAAATGATCATTAAAATCCCAAAAATTCACTCTCCAAATCCCTAGTCTCAAACCCCCAAAATTCACCTAAAAAACACACCAACTACGTGGGAAATCGGTAGGAAACATCATTATTGAAGAAAAATGAACATAAGGAGCTTATGTTCTGCCCAAGCCTTTTGCACCTGCGGTAAATTTTTCGCATCTACGGAAGCCACTCAAGTTCCCAGCTACCTCACCTGCGCACCCTATCTGCTTCTGCGGAAGCGCTTCTGCACAACAGCCCCGTTTCAGCGACTTCGCAGGTGCGGAAAATACCTCACACCTGCGGGCACTACCAAGCCTCCTCTCTTTTGCTTCTGCGGGTACCTTCCAGCTTCTGGGGGCTCGCACTTGCAGCGCCCACTCCGCAGGACGGTTACACTAGAAGCAGCAGCACTTTAGGTGCTTCACCAACACAAAACCAAGTCCGTTAATCACCTAAAATCAACTCGAGGCCCCCGGGACCTCAACTAAACATACCAACAAGAACTAAATCATGATACGAACTTAGTCAAACCCTCAAATCACCTCAAACAACATCAAAAACACGAATTACACACGGGTTCAAGCCTAATGAATTTTGAAGTTTCCAAATTCCGCCAATAACTTTGAAGCCTATCAAACCACGTCCGATTGACCTCAAATTTTGCATACAAGTCATAAATGACACCACAGACCTACTCCAACTTCTGAAAATCCAATTCGACCCCGATATCAAAAAATTCACTCCCAGTCAAACTCTCCAAAATTCTAACTTTCGCCATTTCAAGCCTAATTCTACTATAGACCGCCAAATCACATTTTGGATGTGCTCCTAAGTCCAAAATCACCTAACTTATCTAACGGAACCATCAAAATTCAAATCCAAGGTCATTTACACATAAGTCAACACCCGGTCAACTTTTTCAACTCAAGCTTTCAATTAAGAGACAATGTTTCTCAATTAACTTTGAATTTATTCCGAACCCGAACCAACTAACCCGATAAGTCATATAGCAGCTGTAGAACATAAAAGAAGCAGAAAATTGGGGAACAGACATACAACTCTCAAAACGATTGGCCGAGTTGTTACACAAAAGGTTATTGTTTCAGGCTTGAAAATGAAGCTGAAGATCTGGTGAACTGTTATTTTATTCATGGGCTCGTAAGGCAAAAAAAGGTAATTTTTAATCAATTGTGAGTACAAGTCTGTTTGTTCCCTTGATTGTTCCATGATTCAAAGACTTAAACAACATATTTCTTGAATGTTGGATGATGCGGACCTCATATAATATATTTGATCTCCAAGAAAATCGGGCGATACTCCAGATCGATCACGAGGAATGGCTTCTCTTGCGAGCTCCTTCTTGTTTCCTTAATTGAGGGCAACAACCGAGGGCAAAATGCAAATTTTCTTGAATTATTTGATTGTCAAAAAATGTCTAACCGCATTTTGAGTTGATCTTGAGGAA